>OY992880.1:92069430-92350349 GCA_963921405.1 Cepaea hortensis | reverse complement strand
AGCCAACCTTCTTCAGTATTCAGCTCTTGAAGTATGGATGCATTTGTTCTTTTCTTTATCCAAAATATTCTTAGAACTCATCTATAACATTTATATTCTAAGGCATTTATGTGCTGTTCAGCTTGTTTAGTAAGTGTCCAGGTCTCACAGGCGTATGTTGCAATGGGAAAGACACATGCTCTTAAAAATCTGATAGTTTTAGTTCTATCTGTCCTTCTCCACAATTTATTCAGTTGTTTTAGTCTTTGAAGAGCAATAGCTATTCGTCTTTTAACTTCTTTCATTGTGTAACCATTGTTGGTAATCAATGACCCAATATATTCAAAATTGTCTACCTCCACTTGTTCCTTATTAACATATATTTCTTTCTCCATAGTAGTTTTATCTGTATGCATTATCTTTGTTTTTGCTATGTTAAGATATAAGTTGTGATTTTCACTATTCAATTGGGTTGAGGTTATTAGGTTTTCTATACCATTTTGTGTTGTGGATAGCAATACTATATCATCCATGTCCTCTCCATATTATTCATTTCTGTCTTTACTTCTCTTCACCGTGTGTTTTTGAGTTCCTCTATTTTTTTTCTTTTGCCTTGTTGATTTCAAAGAAAGGCCTTTCTTGTTATACAATTCTCAGGTTTTTTCAATGTAGCCTTATCCAGCGCCAGTGTATTTACTTCTGCTCCTAATTCGCTGGTATTTTTCTGGTTCTCTCCATGAGCACCACACTGATAATTCTGTCATACAACTCTAGTCCTATTTTGTGCAGGCACCATTTAACAATTGTGTGTAATTTATGTGTATTTCTTTTAGTTATTATTCATATTTCTGATCCATAATGTGGTACTAATTTTACATAAAAATTGAATATTCTAAATTTGGTGATAAGTGTAATTTCTTTTGACTTCCATAAATTTCCTTTGCTATAAAAGCTCCTCTGGTCTTGTGTATTTTTATTTTGATATCTTTATTTGTACCTCTATCTACCCGGGAAGGTTAACCGGTCAACAAATGCCCACAGAAGTTGGATGTGTCGGTCTAATGGCGCAAGAACGCAGCTCTGCTGTAAACAGGCACAACACAATCACGTCTGGAAAAAAAAAAACTCTCCGGATAAACGCAGAAGAAGAAGAAATACCCCTATCTTTGACTACATTGCTACCTAAATGGGTGTGTCATTCTGTCTCTTGAAGTGAGATTTCAACTGGAGACTGGATTATCATCTGCTTGATTTAATTTCATTATCTTTGTCTTTCCCCTAAGAATTTTTAAAGCTAAGTATTTTGAGCTTCCATCAATGGTGTTATAAGTTTATCCTGTGTCTGGTTTCATGTCCAAGACAGGAGAACAATCCTGCATCTGGTTTGATGTGCAAGACAGGAGAACAATCCTGCGTCTGGTTTCATGTGCAAGACAGGAGAACAATCCTGAGTCTGGTTTCATGTGCAAGACAAGAGAACAATCCTGCATCTGGTTTCATGTGCAAGACAGGAGAACAATCCTGCGTCTGGTTTCATGTGCAAGACAGGAGGACAATCCTGCATCTGGTTTCATGTGCAAGACAGGAGAACAATCCTGCATCTGGTTTCATGTGCAAGACAGGAGAACAATCCTGCGTCTGGTTTCATGTGCAAGACAGGAGAACAATCCTGCATCTGGTTTCATGTGCAAGACAGGAGAACAATGCTATCAGCTCTTACTATCTTCCTCATGGTACTGTAAAGGTTTCCTTTCGATGCTGTACCTTCTGCCTCACTTGCTAGGCCATCTATACATTGTCTTTTATCCAGATTTGAACCTGCCACCTCTAAATCCAGGTGTTCCTTTAGCTGTAAATATTTATATCTTCAGGTGAGAGGGACGGAGTAGATCAGAGGTTAATGTTGTCTCTGGCTCAAGTAGTCCATGTTTGTCTCATGGTGTTGACTGTTTTGATTTTTACAAAATAACAAAAAGGATGGTAAACCCCCGCATGATCCATTAGTTGATTTGATATTGACAAGAGCAGGCCGAATAAGCCACAGCCTGGGCAAAATTTCAAAAGTTAGTTGCATATCCTTTACAGGATGTCACAGTCAACCCCAGTATATTTTGGCTGTTTGTGATTGTTTGGCAAGTTTACATTCAGTAGTTTACAGTTGTTTTCTAAACAACCAGCGCTTATACCATTGTATGAAAATTAGCACAAGGCAGGCTGCTCCCAAATTGCTCACAGCTGTGTTTATAATGCAGTGTATCCATAACCCTTATGCCACAGCTCTGGCAAGAATGAGGAAAGCTACCCATAAAAAATGAGTAGCATGTGTGATTCTGCTATACACATGTGGATCCTCACCAATGCTATGGAGTTTATGCACAGTGGTGAGGTTTTCCTTGTGTGATTCAAGGCAGGGGCTCTGAGCACATGTGGAGACACCCTTTAATGAAAGTAATCCTTTACAGACACAAGGATCTATGGCAGAAAACCAGAGCACATGTGGAGACACCCTTTAATGAAAGTAATCCTTTACAGACACAAGGATCTATGGCAGAAAACCAGAGCACATGTGGAGACACCCTTTAATGAAAGTAATCCTTTACAGACACAAGGATCTATGGCAGAAAACCAGAGCACATGTGGAGACATCCTTTCAATGAAAGTAATCCTTTACAGACACAAGGATCTATAAATATTGAGCACAACCCATTACTGGCAACGCTGACCACATTCCGGTATGAACCTAAGGCCTATCCACGTCAATATAGAAGCACTATACTCGAGTTTCGCCCTCATTTGAGCTTGTCAGTAGTGCATATCCCTGACCGGATCCGGAAACAGTCCCGGATCACGCGTGTGAAGCGGGTGTGTAACCACGCGGCACACACTAGACACACCAAATTATCACAACAGAACACCACAACGCTACCCATCATAGGCTATGCTCAAGATTGCCCAATCGCCGCGACCGACGTCCGTCAATCGATGGGACCCGAACGATCAGGACTTCTCACTGGCAAGGAACACCAGGCCTCCTAAAATCCAGTGAGCAACAATCAAATTGATTATGTGGTTGTTTCGGGATTTGAAATTTAAATATTGAGCACAACCCACTACTGGCAACGCTGATCACATTCCGGTATGAACCTAAGGCCTATCCACGTCAATATGGAAGCACTATACTCGAGTTTCGCCCTCATTTGAGCTCGTCAGTAGTGCATATCCCTGACCGGATCAGGGACCCGAACGATCAGGACTTCTCACTGGCAAGGAACACCAGGCCTCCTAAAATCCAGTGAGCAACAATCAAATTGATTATGTGGTTGTTTCGGGATTTGAAATTTAAATATTGAGCACAACCCACTACTGGCAACGCTGATCACATTCCGGTATGAACCTAAGGCCTATCCACGTCAATATGGAAGCACTATACTCGAGTTTCGCCCTCATTTTCGCCCTGATCCGGTCAGGGATATGCACTACTGACGAGCTCAAATGAGGGCGAAACTCGAGTATAGTGCTTCCATATTGACGTGGATAGGCCTTAGGTTCATACCGGAATGTGATCAGCGTTGCCAGTAGTGGGTTGTGCTCAATATTTAAATTTCAAATCCCGAAACAACCACATAATCAATTTGATTGTTGCTCACTGGATTTTAGGAGGCCTGGTGTTCCTTGCCAGTGAGAAGTCCTGATCGTTCGGGTCCCATCGATTGACGGACGTCGGTCGCGGCGATTGGGCAATCTTGAGCATAGCCTATGATGGGTAACGTTGTGGTGTTCTGTTGTGATAATTTGGTGTGTCTAGTGTGTGCCGCGTGGTTACACACCCGCTTCACACGCGTGATCCGGGACTGTTTCCGGATCCGGTCAGGGATATGCACTACTGACGAGCTCAAATGAGGGCGAAACTCGAGTATAGTGCTTCCATATTAACGTGGATAGGCCTTAGGTTCATACCGGAATGTGATCAGCGTTGCCAGTAGTGGGTTGTGCTCAATATTTAAATTTCAAATCCCGAAACAACCACATAATCAACAAGGATCTATGGCAGAAAACCAGAGCACATGTGGAGACACCCTTTAATGAAAGTAATCCTTTACAGACACAAGGATCTATGGCAGAAAACCAGAGGACATGTGGAGACATCCCTTCAATGAAAGTAATCCTTTACAGACACAAGGATCTATGGCAGAAAACCAGAGCACATGTGGAGACACCCTTTAATGAAAGTAATCCTTTACAGACACAAGGATCTATGGCAGAAAACCAGAGCACATGTGGAGACATCCCTTCAATGAAAGTAATCCTTTACAAACCAAACGCATAATGAAGTAGCCATTTTGTAAGACTAGGTCAACCCCAGAGCGGTACTGGTTATTGAAAGATCTTGCCACTACTACATATGAAATACTGGGAAAGATGATACTGCAGCCTATACTGATGGATCTGTGATATGTAGAATGAGATGAGGGTATGTAGTCAATGAAAAGAGCTAGACTTGCTTTATGATCTCTTGCATGAGAGTATGGATAGGTGTCCTCTAATTGCTATTCCATTCTGTTACTTCAATGAGTGCCGATCAACACTAGTGGATTGACTCAGCTTCTGGTTCCCAACATGGAGGATAGGCGGTTGAGCTGTTAAGGTCTCTGGAGTGTTTATGCTTGTGACTATGGTTTGCTTATGCATTTTCCTCATGTTGGACTGATAGAGCATGGTTCTTTTGGACTGACAGAGCATGGTGCCGTTGTCCTGCTACTGAGTTTAGTGTGTGGAACGACACTGCGAGCTGTGAATTTTCTGTCAAGTGTGTTTACATCTGTCCATGATTGTTTGTAGTGTGAACTGCATGTTCAGGCAAATGGTGACCAGCCAGTCGCTGAACTAACTGGATTTCCTTATGCAGTAATGTGTGGCTGCTGGTTTTCTAGTGACTGCCGCTTCCATCGATGATGAACTGTATTTTTTGTGGAGGATTTTTGTGTTGCCATTCTGGCAGCAGCATTATGCATAGTATACCTGTGCGGGCTGTTGGTTTGTCGAAGACTTCTGTCTGTTCCACTTTTCACATGGGGCAGTGAGGAGCATTTTGTGTGACATTCACTGGCACTGTAAAGGGGCATAATGGAGCGACCCTTTGCCGTGAAGTTGGAACCGTGACTAATGACTAGTGTACTGACTTCTCATGCTAGATAATATTTGCATGGGCACACATGAAGCAAATGGCCTAGCACCACTATTGTTACTTACTTGCGTAGGATGCTGTTGTCTTCTGTCAACTGATGGTTTTCTTTACTTAACTGAACCAACTTGTTTTCTCGAGCCTGCAGCACTTCAGCCATCTCAGCCAATTTCTGAAACAGCCGGCATTAATTTAAGTGATCACTTTAAAAAGCTTCGAGTCACGGTAGTTAACAATATCAGAACAAATAAAATAAACATTAACCCTTTCAGCCATAATTATATTTAATTCTGGAAGATTAGTTTTCCTTAAATGTCTATAATTAGCTATTTTTCTAGTTATTCTTTGTTACGGCTGATTTTATTTTATGTCTGCATGGCCTATTTTTGGGGGCATGTTGGTGAAATGGTTAGTGAGTTGCGCTGATAATGGCATCATCGAGGTCTGATGAGGGTTCAGTATATGGGCTCACCATTCGCTATGAGAGGGAAAAGCTGGACACCCATTCCTCCATGCACTCAAGCCTGTAAAATGTGATGGTCCTATCACTTCACACAACTACAGCAGGTTTCTGCTACAGGATGTTTCTTTCAGCCTATTTTATTGTTATTTTGTTGTTTGCTTATTATTTGTAGCCTATTTACATTTTGATTCCATCTTCTCTATCCTACCATTTTTTTTCTATAAGCTGTACTAATTAACCATCATTTCATTTATCTACTTTTTAACAGTTTTTGTTTGGTTTGTTTCCCTTATTTTATCTTTGGATAGGACTGCTTTTTTAATAACAGTTTGCCTGGGTAGTGGTCATTTAAGCCTACTCTGTATGCTTTTTAATTGTCGTTCTCAACCTGTTTTGGCCCATGCACCCCTTCACCATATGTTCAGAATGTCATTCCCCCCTTTTCGTAATTCCTCCCTATAACATTCTCCCCCCCCCCCACACACACACACAGTATACATAAAAATTGAAGCTAAATTTAATAGCTGGTCTCCCTGGTCTAGTGGTTAACGTCTTTCTCGGTAATCCCGTATATTCTCGTGAGTAACGTAACCTGTGCGAGAATCGGTAGCAATTCTTGCTGCATTGGTAACTTACAGGGTATGTGAGCTGGTCGCTCAGAAAGCAATGGCAAACGACTGAGCGTAATCTTGCCTAGTACATCAACAGCAGCTGAAAAATGCTGTTGACTGCAACATCCTGTAAGGGATATGCAAAAAAAAAAAAAGAAAAAAAAAATTTAATAACACATACTAGTACAAATCTAGATGTCTACATAAAAAGTGATTTGTGGGTCTACTTACGTTATAAAACAAATTTCAGAAGGGCGATAAGTACAGAACCGTAAAGTACGGAGAGAAAAACAATATCAAGTAATTGGTTCTTGTATTAACGCAATCTTGAAATAATCTTCTCTTCTCCCCCCCCCCCCCCCCAAAAAAAAACCCTTAAAATTCCCCCTGGGGGGGGGGGGGGATTTCCCCACCGGCTGAGAACCATTTATTATTATGTGCCTCTTTTGCTACCCTACACCATCATCCTCTGTTCGTTTGTGTATTAAAAATAAAATGAAATTTTAAATTTATTCCTTTTCACATTAATTTACTAAATACATTTTATTTACTAAACTGCAACATATGCCATGTTCAAAACTTCCATGAGAAATTACACAAAACCCATGAAGACAGTCGCATAGTCTGTGAATCATTAACAACGGACACTTAATTTTTTCCTTCTTGCTTCTATGTGTATTAATTGACTGGATGAAGCAAACCAAATATGAATTTACATATTACATTAAGACAAGCGTAAAATGTCCATACAATCAGAAAAGAGCAGTCTTTAGTAGTAGATAAGTAAACGATCTGTTGACACGGCCGAGGCATATTGGGTATTTGAAGAAGACTCATATTTTGTATAGACCAATCAGCATTCGAGGGGGTGTGGTCATCACCACGCCGGCTGCCTTTGTATGCCAAAACATTTCCTGGTACCAACTTGCTGCTGGGTCAACCTGAGAAAACAGGTACATTCTTTTAAAATCTGCATCAGTGGGGATTCAAACACACGACCTCTGGACCAGCAGACAAGTGTCCTAGCCACTGGCACTATCTCAGCTCCTCCTCATGTGATGCTGATTTAATCCATTTATTAAGTGCCAACTTTTCTGATCACTTTACATTAAAGTTTACACTTATTTATCGTCGATGTTGTTTTATTTAGTTGTATCTGTACATACAAATTGCATTGTAAAGAATTTTTAAGATTGCATTGTGAAGAACATAATAGTAGATCTGAAAATTGTCATCTCTGTAAAAAATACACACATATACGAGTATACAAAAAAGATAGATAATGTTTCTTTTAATAGATAATGTGCACTTTATGAGTTAATGTATTCCACTGCTGCGCCATGATCAAATATATCACTGACCAAAACCTCTCTTCACCTCCCCACAGAGCATCCAGACAACAGATGCAGATTCTAGCTCCACGAAATGAGAACTTACCATGATTTCTATTGTGATGAAGCCTGCGGAGGGTTAAATATTTTGCAAGCTGTAAGTATACTGTAAGTGTCACAGCAATTCACTACCACAACAGTAGCAATCGGCACTCTCATCTGGCACACTGTCATATTTCAGTGTCTGTGTTACAACGGTGGCGTTGAAGAGACCATTATGTCTTTTGTTGTACATAATTGCATGCTTCTATTATTATGCAAACAAAAAGACATGATAGTCTCTTGAAAGTACAGTGGTAACACCAACAGTGAAACATATGACAGTGTGTTGTGTATTTCAGCAAAACAGATTCATAACACTGCTTGAAGGTATCTTGAACGACTTCTGTGGTATGTGGGTGATGATATACAGAGAGATATATGCCATGCTATAAATTGTGTAATAAATTGTTTGTATCATTAATATTTAAAATCTTACCTGTCTGTGGGCATTTATATAAACATAAGTCCAACAAGACACAGTATACTGCCATGTGTCAGGTTTTTCAGTTTGAAGTCTGCTATAAAGATTTTTTTCAACATGTTCATCATCATCCACTGGCTTGTTCTATTCAGAACTCTCAAACCCCCCCCCCCCCCCCCATTCTTATCCGTTCAGCCATGCTGACCTCCAAATGACAGGATTGAGGATACATAGTCAATGAAAAGAGCTAGACATGCTTCATGACCTCCTGCATGAGAGTATGGATAGGGATTGTTTCTGGAGCTCAGAGGTGACATCTGAGATGCCACCAATCAGGACACAAACACAAGTACATTTTTTCCTAGACTGATTCTCAGTTTTCATCTACTTCCATAGACTGTCTACAAACAATATTCTTGTAAGCTTTATGTACTAAAATGTACACACCTGTGCTCTAACCAATGTTATATTTGTATATGTCTATGCTATACAATAACTACAAATCTGCTTTTTATTATGTATACAGCTTCTAATATACATACAAATATATTTCAAAACAAAAGGGTAGAATTCTCAAGCAACAGGGAACTTAAAATGGCAGAGAAAAGTTATACTGCAGTAAAGTGCCTTTATTCAAAACAAATATGCCAGCTTGGATACTTAGAAGCTGATTTTACATCAAGCTATACAAATATTTCTGGCACTACTGATATGTACATTCACATGAATACATTTCATACACTTTTCAGACATCTGTTTTCAAACAACAAAATATTCATAGGCAGAAGTTAAAAGAAATGCCATTTAACATTAACAATAACCAACATCATTAAGAATGCTTTACCATTCTACCCATAACCATGCAACCGTATACTGTGATATATGTTGTATGAGCAAAAATCTGTTCTACTGGTATTTAGTTGCTCTCCAGTCTTGTCTTAAATAAGTAAACAGAGAAGATTGAGTACAATCAGAAGGAGTAAATACAAGGGTAATTCAAAGTTAGTTACAAAATGATACAAGGCTGCTGAAAAATGACTGCTGGTAGTTTACAAAGGTGTCATTATGTTTGTCATCAAGTTTGATGTCTATGTGTGGCAGTTAATAATTGCTGCATATGTTGAACATGTTGGCCATACTCGAAGAGTGCATCACCAAAGAACAGCTGTTGGGAGATATTTGGTGTGTCCTGAGGACTTACTGCCAAGAATATTCATAAGCATGGGTTGCCTCTCCATGGCTCAAAGTGTTTGACGCTAAATGTGATACACGACAGGGTGGTTAAACTATTTGTTGATGACAAAGAAATTAAGTGTAAGGTGCGAACATGGCCACAGCAGCAGCCCAAGTATTTCTTTGGTGCAGGTATTGCAGAACTAATAAAATGATTGAATAAATGCATCAATAACTGCAGAGATTATGCTGAGAAATAAGGAGAGATATAGGTACAATAACAAATGGTTTTCAAATTTGCATCTTATATAGTTCTTTCTACATATTCTTTCGTGACTGACTGACTTAGCCCAGTACTTTCACAGGCTGAAGACAGATGTATAAGCAGATGTTTGAAGACAGATGTATAAGCAGATGTTTGAAGACAGATGTTTAAGCAGAAGACAGACTTTTATATACATGTGATGAGATCATTTCTTCTCTCCTTCTTTTGCCCTTGAGACTTCTAGAGGAGTATAGGCCCACAACCATGCATGCCAAGCCCTTTGAAGACCAGTTCATGGTTGGTTCGATGTTGGCTAGTTTTCTACATTTTGAGATAGCCATTCTCAGACCAACCCACTTGTCTCTTTTACAACATGTATTGAATTTAAAGCGAGCGGGCACAAATACAAAAACAAAATCCAGTAAATTATATCATGCCTGTGTGTTACCAGGAGCCAGGGAAAGTAAAGAATAGTAATACTTCCCCTGGCTCCTGGTAACACACAGGCATGATATAATTTACTTGATGTTTTAATTTTTTTTGCGCCCGCTCGCTTTAAACTCAAGCGTAGCTCAAACACATTACTTGTAGTAGTGCTGGATTGAATTTTGGGTGTGGAATAGCTTTCCCTATCAACAGTGTCCTTTGCCATCAGGCGAACCCACTCCAACTTCAGAGGTACTTGTAATTTACATCCCCAAGTCAAGGACGATAAACATTTTAGTCCAACTGTCCGGTGTAGGGGTTGAACCCCTTACTTCGGCATTTGTAACCCTTTTAAAATAAAGTTGAATAAATAAATAAATAAATAAATAAATAAATAAATCAGCACACCAGATGTTTAAGAACACACGTTCTTATCCATTTGGCTGTGATGACCTACATTTACTTGATGAAAATAATTCTCCATTACAAACAGAAGTGAAACTAATTTAATGTGTGTAAAAATAAGAAATGTAAGACTTCTGTTCATATCCATTTCCCAAACAGTAGTTCAGAATTTGCTAATCTCTCCTAAATATTGTGACATGGACATCTGATTGATATTTACTAGATAACCCACATTTTAAGGTTAGTTGCACAAATGGTGGTGAAGGTTACTCAAAAATATTACAAAATACAAAGGGAACAATAAGGACCCCTTAAAAACTCAAAAGACAACAAAGGGAACAAAATTTTTGAAGAAAACTATAAATATCAAAACAACTGAACCAGTCACTTAAGGTATGTAGCTGGTTAGAAGGTTAAAGTGGTTTAGAGATATGGTGCCTGAATTTTAGTCAAAAAGTTTTGGGTTTGAATCCAAATGAAGATAATATTTTAAAGAAACAATGTGTTTCAGAGAAATCACACGATGTCTTTGTCTCTCTTGATTTCTGGGCAGTGTTTTGGATGCTGGTCTGTGAAATCAAGATCCCACTAATTTGGTCCAAAGAAAGAGACTGAAGCACTTGGAGAAGAAGACAGAAGTGAGAGGAAAGAAAGAAAGAAAGAAAGAAAGAATGAATGAAAGAAAGACAGACAGACAGACAGACAGACAGACAGACAGACAGACAGACAGACAGACAGACAGACAGACAGACAGACAGACAGACAGACAGACAGACAGACAGACAAACAGAAAAAATCTGGTAAAAGATAGTATTTTTTGTGTGTTCACATATCCTTTACAGGACAGCGCTGTCAACATCAGCATCTTTCAGCCGATTGTTGATTTCTTGGCAAGATTACGCTCAGTAGTTTGCCACTGCTTTCTGAGCGGCTGGCTCACATACCCCTAAGTCACCAACGCGGTGAGAACTGCTGCCGATTCCCGCGCAAGTTACGTTCCTCGCATAGATATACGGGATTACGGAGAAAGTCGCTAACCCCTAGGCCAGGGAGAGTGGCCAAAAGATTAAAATTAAAATATGTGGGGTTTAATCAGAACAATTCTATATACATTCAATGCATTTAAGATCTAGCCTGAAATATAGCATGTTGCCATTTAGTAGCAAGGACAATTAGTTAAGGAACATGTGTATATATGTATGTATGTGTGTGTGTGTGAGAGAGAGAGAGAGAGAGAGAGAGAGAGAGAGAGAGAGAGAGAGAGAGAGAGAGAGAGAGAGAGAGAGAGAGAGAGAGAGAGAGAGAGAGAATGACAGAGAGAAAGAGAGAGATAGAGTGAGAGAAAGAGAGATAGAGTGAGAGAGATAGAGTGAGAGAGAAAAAGAGAGAAAGTGAGAGAGAGAGCGAAAGAGACAGACAGACAGACAGACAGGCAGACAGACAGACAGGCAGGCAGACAGACAGACAGGCAGACAGACAGACAGACAGAGTATTATAAAGGATCCTTTTTTCACACCTTGAAGCGTGTTCTACAATTGGTGTAAGACATTTTTGAAGCAGCCGATGGTTGATGTGATGTGGTCAATATCATGCCGATCTCCTTTATTTCTCTGAATGTTCCCTGGTACCCATTTTAGGCCATGTCAATATGGGAGCCCAAGTCAAGTGTTTACACATCTCCTGCCTCGATAGAGGTTCGAACATATGACCACCAAGCCAGCAGGGAAGTATCCTAGCCACTGTACTATCACGGTTCCCAATTACTTACTTACACCCATGTATGCACGTAAGCTTGGACACACACTCACACCTCACACAGAAAGACCGAAAGAAAGACATACACACACACACACATTGTTTGCATGTTTACTTCAAAATCACAAATGCAGTACTTGCATGAAGTAGTAGCTGGACAAGTGAAATATTCATCAAAATAATGAAAATCACATTTCTGAACTGTCAAAAAATATAGAGCACAAACAGCACACTGAAATTATTTCTCTTCAAAAGTCAAGCATGATACATCTAGGAGAACTGATTCATGATGAAAAATTCAACATAGAAACACACAGTAATCTTCAGCATCTCTGATTACTAACTTGAATATACCTCAATCAGGAATGGTAACTGATTCAGTGCAGAAGGATAATATATTGCAAATTATGACCTCCCATTTGGACCAAGGACGATATATCACCATATAGGGTGTCGAGGGAAATGAACAAGCTGATAAATTGGCCGGCTCTGCATCCCCTACTGATGGCCAGCCCATGGATCGTGCCGATGTTATTAACATCCTTAAAGATATGTCAAGAACAGAGGACTTTGACGTCAGTGAATCCACAGCGTTGTCCAGGATGAGAGACTTGGGAGTAAGAATTGGCACAGCCAGACACGAGAGGTACATCAGAAAAACGAGGGGCCTCATAAGCCAACAAAGAACTGGCACTATTAGCCACTAGATGCTGATGCATATGCTGGGGGGGGGGGGGGGGGAAGGATCTGAGCACCTATGGACCTGTCCGGAGTGCAATGACGATACCCCAACTGATAACTGATAATTGATAGGGTCATAGTTATTTGTTTTGTTTTGCGGTATCTTCAGCAATTTTAATACTCAGTTACTGGAAATTAATATCAAAATACTTGTTCATTTGATTGCGCACTATGTCTGGTCAGATCTACTTTTTTGTTTGGTACTGAAACAGTTAACAAGGTCATTGCTAATGTGCTCCACGAGATGACCATTATTATTTTGTTCATATATGTCGTGTACAACTTTAGACTGCATGCTGTTAAGAAAACAAAGCTGACTTCCAAGAACAAATTACTCATGTGATAATTTGTGAAGTGATACAATGCTCAGGAAACATTAACAAGTTCTAAAGTACCACTTGGGAAAGGCATCATCATCAGAAAAAGCCACCACAGCATATGAGGTCAGCTGCAATGAATCTCTAACATCCCCCGCCCAGCATCTGCACATTACATTCGTACAGGTTTTTTCCCAGTCCTATAAATGTTGCCTACCCACAGGTAACACTGACTTAATCGCGCAAACTTTCCCCCCACTTTCACCTCCAGCACATCCATTAATACAGAGTTTTATCTCTTTACATGCCGGTCTCCCTGGCGAAGGGATTAACGACACTGTTCGTAATCCCATATACTCTCGTAAGAAACACAGCTGCATGAGATTCAGTAGCGGATCGCGTCGCATTGGTTACTTACGGAGGGTATATGAGCCGGTCATTCAGAAAACAAAGGCAAACTACTGAATGTAAAACTTGCCAAGACATCAACAGCAGCTGAAAAATGCTGGTGTTGACTGCAATGTCCTGTAAAGGATATGCAAAATAAAAAATCTCTTTATATGGCTGAAGTATCTTTAGCTTTTTTCTTCTGTCGTCATCTAATACAACCACATTTCGAAAGATTCCATTTTCCCCTCATGTTGTTTATATTGTCCACGTTTCTGTATCATAAAACAATGAAGAGTAAATTAATACTTGATCATTCTTAATTCATAATTTAGCTGTTTAGATGTAAGAAGCTATTTAATGTTGTAGAATGTTACTCTGGCCATTCCTATTATATTTCTGCTTCACATCTGCCATTTTCTGTTATTTTTTAAGAAAGTAAGACACACAAATATCTGATATTTCCTCTTTATGAGTACACTTTTAATTAGTCCTAGAATGTAGTTGTAATTGTACTGAAGAATTATTTGCAGTATCTTTATATTGCCATTACTGACGGAATCCTATGTGAGGATTACAGTTTATGACACTTCAAGTATTTTTCTGTTCTTCATCATAGTTTCATTGCCCTTTAGGAATCTTGCCTGTACCCAAAAACACCACAATGTTGACACACTATATGACACCCTTGAAAAGCCAAGAAAAGTGGGACACACTATGAAATCACACAAATAAAACAAAAGTCTAGCGAGTGACAGCAATAAATAAAAGTAACACTGCAAAAGAACTACGCACAACTTTGTGAATTCTCCTTCTGTGACACTGGTCCTGATTTCAATTCAGAGCAGTGGCAAAGCTGAATTTTTTCTAGTCTAGTACAGCTCTGTGGCACCCACATGTTACTGGGGCCCATTAGAGAAGCCAAGACCAGTAACACTGTAACCTACCATGCATGCCATCAGAGGCCACTAAGGAGGGTTGGCATGAGACTGGCTATCTCATCTCACAAAATCCAACCAATCATATAACAAGTCTACACAATTCTTTGGCTGACTTGGCTGACTCTTGTGTGTGCTCCATTGGAAGACAAAAGATAGAAGACAAATCTAGGGGAATCCAATAAAAAGAATGTTGCATGTCCTTTGCAGAACACTGCAATCAAACCCTGGTTGGTTTTCTAGACAATTGACCTAGTCTTATGTTATGAATACCAGAGATCCTGAAGACCAATAGTGGCATTCTCCTTGTGAACTGTTCCCTCACTTAAAATACAGGCCTATAATTATATCCCAACACTCCTTAAATGGCACGTCGAAGAAGTTACTTAACTTGCTATGAAACTGGACACATTGTTAAAAATATACTGCAGGATTGCATAGTTTAAAACCATTGCAGCATGAACAATTAACAGCAAAGAGCACACACAAGGTATTACAGGATGCCATATAATCTGCCTCTGTATATTTTAAGGGTGAGGCCCTGGGGAGTTTAAAGGTGGGATTTCATTGCACCATGTTTTATCTCAAGTGACTAGGCCTTTTTACGCAGCACTGAACTCTGCAGTTCTGGCGACAACCACCAGGAGTCTCCAAGAAAACTGCACTCGTGAACTGAATGACAGAGTTGGAAACAAACCCATCACTTTCAGAAGGCAGGACAGGTGGCTCAGAGACCCCCACCCATGTATGTTATCTGCTGAAAACATTCTACAGCTGAATTATATATTTCACCAAGCAGATCTAGAGGCGCTTTCTTGTTAATTAGGAGGGTACCCAATTAATACAATAATGAGATTTTTCCTGTCTGTTATTACCCGCATATATATGGTTAGTTGGTTGCTTGTTTATGAATTCTTTGGAAGAGTTAGTTTTAATTTTTCAGTCGGTTTGAGTTGAGTTGAGTTGAGTCAAGAACCAACATCACAACACTCAGGACATTCCCACAAGTGCTCTGTGGTTATTCTTAAGCCCCATGCACAGATGTTCAGATTGTCTGAACACCGACAATGTAATTCTCAAGCCCCATGCACTGATGTTCAGACTGTCTGGGTGGACACTGATAATGTAACTCTCAAGCCCCCATACACAGATGTTCAGACTGTCTGGGTACTGACAATGTAACTCTCAAGCCCCCATGCACAGATGTTCAGACTGTCTGGGCACTGACAATGTAATTCTCAAGCCCCATGCACAGATGTTCAGACTGTCTGGGCACTGAAAATGTAACTCTCAAGCCCCCATACACAGATGTTCAGACTGCCTGGGCACTGACAATGTAACTCTCAAGCCCCCATACACAGATGTTCAGACTGTCTGGGCACTGACAATGTAACTCTCAAGCCCCCATACACAGATGTTCAGACTGTCTGGGCACTGAAAATGTAACTCTCAATCCCCCATACACAGATGTTCAGACTGGGCACTGATAATGTAACTCTCAAACCCCCATACACAGATGTTCAGACTGCCTGGGCACTGACAATGTAACTCTCAAACCCCCATACACAGATGTTCAGACTGTCTGGGTACTGACAATGTAACTCTCAAACCCCCATACACAGATGTTCAGACTGCCTGGGCACTGACAATGTAACTCTCAAGCCCCCATACACAGATGTTCAGACTGTCTGGGCACTGACAATGTAACTCTCAAGCCCCCATACACAGATGTTCAGACTGTCTGGGCACTGAAAATGTAACTCTCAATCCCCCATACACAGATGTTCAGACTGGGCACTGATAATGTAACTCTCAAGCCCCCATACACAGATGTTCAGACTGCCTGGGCACTGACAATGTAACTCTCAAACCCCCATACACAGATGTTCAGACTGTCTGGGTACTGACAATGTAACTCTCAAACCCCCATACACAGATGCTCAGACTGCCTGGGCACTGACAATGTAACTCTCAATCCCCCATACACAGATGTTCAGACTGTCTGGGCACTGACAATGTAACTCTCAATCCCCCATACACAGATGTTCAGACTGTCTGGGCACTGAAAATGTAACTCTCAAGCCCCCATACACAGATGTTCAGACTGGGCACTGATAATGTAACTCTCAAGCCCCCATACACAGATGTTCAGACTGTCTGAACACTGACAATGTAATTCTCAAGCCCCCATGCACAGATGTTCAGACTGTCTGGGTACTTACGAGGGCCTGCGTCTACTGAAGTGAGGTTGGTGTGGAGTCTTTTTCTGACCTGGTAACCATATAACTACCTCCACAGTAGGATATGCAAGACTTTACTGTGACTTCACATCTGCAGGGAGGCATGTCAGGATGTTACCAGGTCGTGATTCGGCACAGCTCATAGGACTGCCTTGGACTAGACATGGCTTTGTCACACTTCCTCTGCAGGTTCTATTGTCTACAGACTCCAACCCAATGCCCAGAGGGAACAAAAAATTAGCACTTTCTGTTTTGCCTCGCTTTGAACTCAAGTGTAGTTCATGCTACTACTTCTAGTACACTGGACTGAATTTTGCATCTGGATTAGCTTTCCCTATTACCAGTGTCCCTCGCCATCAGGCGAGCCCACACTTACTTCTGAGGTACTAGTAATTTACGTCCCCAAGTCAAGGACGAGACGTCAACATTTTTTTTCCAACTGACTGGTGTAGGGGTTGAACCGACTACCTTGGCATCACACGCCGGAAATTTAACTTATCCATTCGGCCATGCTGACCTCAAAACAATTATATAAGAAAGGTAAAATGTAGATACACTGCAACAAACCCAACATCACAGAAACAGCAATGTCTCAATTATAACATCCCATTTTGATTCTACTGAAGGTTAAAATTAGTAAAAGCTATTATGAACAGCATTCACACAGCTGGTCATTTGAAGACTCAAAACGGCTTAAGAAAGAGCAACATTAAGTAATGGAGAAATCACCCTCAGCAATGCCTCACACTGGTTTCCTTTGCTTTAGTTAAAAAAAAATTAACGATGCTATAAAGATTTACAAATGCATCATTTTAAATATTAAAAACAAATATAAAAAATGTGTGTATAATTAGTATTCATAAATACTTATTTTATCCTTTTAGGTATTTAAAAAAAAAATTGAATCACTATTTCATTCATATGGGTATTTAAATGGATCAATATTCCTAAAGGCATTTTTACAATAAATTAAGTCCATTTACATGCAATGAAGACATATCTGTGATAGGCCTGAGGACCCTTTTTTCAATAACTAAACAGTGTTTGACATGCAATGTGTCCAGTATTATGGTGACCACTTTTTCTTTCCCAAAAAGTCAATAGTGACAATTTTAATGAGGATGGATTAATCTCCATGGCTGTATTGGTCTGGGAGAAAAAACACAACTCTGTCACTCCTGCAGAATGAACCCAGAACCACTTGTGTTGGCAGATATATACACTAATCACTGCATCACCACAGCTCCTGAAGCTGTTTTAAATTAATAAATATTCCATTTATATTAGCATGTTAGATGTATTATCATTTCAGTCATAAAGGTATTTTCGATTCTTATGAATATATTTCATGGATCGCCACTTTATATATTTGTTCAATTGATCACTACTTTGTTTTTGAAATCATTTTTATTGGATCACTCTTACGAGTATTTAAAATGGATGCCCATTTGGCTGAGTCTGAACAAGAATTACGAAAACACTAAAACCTAGCAGCAACGTGTGTTGGGCAAAATGTGTTCTTCACCAGATAATGAGGCATGGCTATTTGAGAAAACAAAAGGAAAGTGCAAAAATGTCATCAGAGTTACCTGGCCCCCTAGTAGCTTGCGCTGTACGACTATTTGAGCCAGCTGAAAACAAGCAGTGACAGTCAAAATTCACTTGATCATTACTATGCATAACAAATCTACCATGCTCATTAGTTCAGCAGCAGATTATGAGATTATGTACAGGCTTAACGGAAGAAAGTTGATAATATCACAAGCAGCATGCAATAAATACACTAGAACTCTCAAATATACTTCAAAGATACACATTCAGCCTTGATACGAGCCTGGCAAGGTCGTGTCAGTGGCTGACCAGGATTTGCTAGACCTGAGAAAAGCGTAGAAAGCATAGTTAATGTAAAATGCGAGATTTATGAGAGGCCATAGCGGATGAGCCGGATCCATGCGGAGGATCAGTGTTCACTAGGGGAGAAAAGCTCGAGAGTCACTTGGAGCAGTGGAGGTGCCGCTTGATATTAAATGGCAACTTCATGGGGTTTGGCCTTAGGAATTGTGAATAACAAATTAGAATAGGACTTGCAGATTATTTGTGTGAAAAACATCTGATGGCTGTAGAAATGTGGTTTCTGAAGAAAATGCAAAGAATACAAGGACAGACAGAAAAACCAATGAACAAGTCCTTCAAGAAACAAATGAAGATCGTAAACTGATTAAAAACATTAGACGTAGACAGTCACAATTTTTTGGGGCATGTTATGAGAAGAAATGACTTGGAGAACTTGGTGACAACTGGCAAGATCGAAGGGAAGAGACTAAGGGGAAGACCGAGAAGTAAATGCCTGGATGGCTTGGCCACATGGCATGGTCGAGACAGGAACACAGAGCTGATCCACGACTCTGGTGATCGAGTGAGATGGCAGAACATGACCGCCCACGCTAATCGGCATGGCACATGATGGATGGATGGATTATTTGTGATTATGCAAGCGAAACAATATTAAACATTGATAGTAATCTTTTATATCACGAGACCTCATTGCAGTTTTCTAGTTATAGTGTGATTGTTGATAATGTTCAGTTCATGGAGAGGAGAGGGAGTGACGTGCATTTCATAGTCAGAAAGCACAGGATTCAGACGTAGTGCTGTATGCAGAAATCAAACCATTATAGCATTCCTACACTGGGCAACTATGAGAAGGACATATTCTTCCTAAACATATATCCCTATAAGTAAATAATAAAATGTGAAACTACATTATATCCCTTTCACTTCCTGGCAAGACTCATTTCTTAACAATCAGAACAAATACTGTGAACAGTTGCCCCAAAAATCCCCTATAGGATTTATAAAGGACAAAGCATGGGCCAGAGACAGTAAATGTCAACATGAGTAATTTATCTACAAGCAAAGGCGAAAGACAGCAAATGTCAGTGTGAGAGATTTACCTAGAAGCAAAGGCCAAAGACAGCAAATGTCAGTGTGAGAGATTTACCTAGAAGCAAAGGCCAAAGACAGCAAATGTCAGTGTCAGAGATTTACCTAGAAGCAAAGGCCAAAGACAGCAAATGTCAGTGTGAGAGATTTACCTAGAAGCAAAGGCCAAAGACAGCAAATGTCAGTGTCAGAGATTTACCTAGAAGCAAAGGCCAAAGACAGCAAATGTCAGTGTGAGAGATTTACCTAGAAGCAAAGGCCAAAGACAGCAAATGTGAATGTGAGAGATTTATCTACAAGCAAAGGCCAAAGACAGCAAATGTCAATGTGAGAGATTTACCTAGAAGCAAAGGCCAAAGACAGAAAATGCAGAGACGAAGGAACAGTCAAAACAGTGGCATTCTTCAAACAAGCCCAGAAAATTCAAGCAAACATTTTTGCAACAAAAAACAATGATTACAATGATCTGGGACTGCAAGGGCATTTTGTTGATGGAATTCATGACACCAGGGACCACAATAACATCAGAAGTTTATTGTGAAACACTGAAGAAGCTTCCTCGGTTGGTCCAAAACAAAAGGCGTGGAATGCTCATCAGTGGCATCATTGTCCTGCATGACAGAGCATGGCCTCACACTGCTGCTCGCACAAAGGCTTTACTTGAGCAGTTTAAGTGGGAAATTTGTCAACCTATCCCCTTACAGCCCAGACTTGGCACCAAGCGATTATCATCTCTTTGGCAAGATGAAGGTCTGGCTGGCTACCCAGTGCTTCGACACCGCTAAGGTGCTCATGGATGGCATAAATAACTAGCTAAATACCCTGGTGGCGCTGTTCCTTGAGGGGTTACAAAAACTCGTGCCATGGTACGACAGGTGCCTGAATTTATGTGGTGACTATGTGGAATAGTAATGCAGTGATTTATGTAACTTTTGTATGTATTTAGATGTTACTGTCATTTTGTTTACATTTTTACAAGTCATTCGGAGGTTGATTTTGGAAAAGCCCTTGTATTAATCTCTTTGTCTTCCCCATGCTCTTATTGATATCAAGTTTGCCAGTTGTCACTAAGTTTTTGAGTTTATGTCTACTAATAACATGCCTCTCGTACGTAACGTGACGACGGTGAGAATCAGCAGTGGTTCGAATCAGGTGGTTAACTTACGGGGTATGTGAGCCGGCCGCTCAGAAATCAATGGCAAACTACTGAACGTAATCTTGCCAAGAAATCAACAATCAGCTGAAAGATGCTGATGTTGACAGCGATGTCCTGTAAAGGATATGCAAAAAAAAACAAAAACATGCCCAAAAATATCTACTGTTTACATACAACTTCTCTAATAAATCTAAGGTTTTCATGTGTTTCTTGTAAGACTGCCTTATTTATTAGTATGTCAAACTATCTTTACATTTTTCTTGGAAATTACATGTTTTTTTGCATTAGATCTTTTTCGACTTGTCTACCTATTGTCCATATTTCACATGCATATAACTTTACAGGCTCTTTGTAGCACTTTAATGCAGTTTTGTTTAAATTGGTATTTTTTCATCTGGCAAAGGCTACTTTAGCTGGCAATTCTTGTTCTAATCTCTACAAGGCATTTATCTTAATCTATGACTATTCCAAGATAGTTTCACCTGTTTAAGAATATTCCCATTTACATGGATATTTCATTGTGTAGTATATCTCTTTTCTTGGAGATGACAATAATTTCTGTGTTCATACAACTGAATGAATTCTATGCCTAGTTGTTTACTGTGTATAATAATAGCATATACTAAAGCTGCATCGACCCAAAATTGACACCGTAATTTTTACATGGATGATGTGTCGTTGTTATTGGAGTGCCAAACTAACTGATCCTTTACAACTAATGCCAGGTGATAGAGTACAGTGTCCTTGCAGGTAAATGAACCCATGTGATAGGTTTTATAATTTTACTACAGAGAATTAAATGTGCAGCCATTTGCAAAAAGATAGTTAATACATTAAATATTACAAAATGTAAAATTGCCAAGAAAACCTAAATTAAAAAAAATGAAAGAGAAGCTGGGTTACATATGAGAAACGTGGCCTGGTTACATAAGAAAAACGTGCTTCTTTTTTAAATTAGTCCCACAGTGGTGCAGAATTATTAGGGGAAAACATTCCTCTAGGTTGATGGACATTTAATATGTAAATAATCTGATCTATTTGATCACACAGCTTTTATGCAAAAAATTAAACACAGTTAAAGAAAATATTGGATATAACTGCGGGGGAAAAAAAAGTCAAAACACAGGTCTCATCAGAAAAATATAAGTAATGGTAGTCACACATATAAAAATGTTCTACTGGATGCAATATTATAGTCAATGCAACAATTCTGGAGCAAGTTAATGAGACAAAATATCTGAGTACAATCAAAACAGCAGATGGAAGATGTATTCAAGAAGAGAAGACTAGAATAGCTCAAGCCAAACAACACCCCACACATGAAAAATATGTTAGGCAACACATTTATTTAATTGAAAGTGAGAAAGAGAGTTTTAAGGTGTTACATCATTTGATCTATAGAAGTGAGTCATGGATAATTAACATATTAGTGGAAAATATTTAGAGTATGCTGAATTGTAGTTCTATAGAAGAATTATACCATGAGAGACATTTTGGAAGGAACCAAATCACAAACAAAACTGGTTACTCATCTTCTTCTTCTTCTTCTTCTGCGTTCATCCAGAATTTTTTTTCGTGACTGCGTTGTGCCTGTTTACAGCAGAGCTGCGTTCTTGCGCCGTTAGACCGACACATCCGACTTCTGCGGGCATTTGTTGACTGGGTTAACATTTCCAAGGGGGTTTCTTAGGATGTTTGACTCTCATTGTTGTGGTGTTATCCCCCATCCCAGCTGGCCCATACAGAACAGCCAAAGACATCCTGGTCAGCCCTCAAGGGATGGCAGGGACAGACCCGCCATCCAAGGAGGCTTCCATACTTGCAGAGCCAACACACAGCGCTCTGGTACTGGGCTCACCCAAGGAATCGTCACGTCCTGCACATGGCTGCTTAGCCTCACTTCCGTATATTGGGCCTTCCATTCACCATAGGCTGTTCTTCCGGAAACCAGAAGAATGCAGTCTGCAGATGACATCCACATAGTGAGCTTTCGATTCAGACTTTCCACGTAATGGATTTGCTATCCAAGAAATATTCCATTTCGTGCCACTAGGACACTTTTTCCACCTTTTATGAAGCCCACACAGAGAGCTGTCGATTCGGACTTTCCACGTAATGGATTTGCTATTCAAGCAATATTCCATTTCATGCCTCTGGGATGCTTTTGTAACCGACATACCTGTGGTATGAAGTGTGGCAGTCTAAATACTTCTTCATGCACCTTTAGATGTCAACCTGAATGTAGTTAAAGTAAGCTGCAGTCAACTTGAGCTTGTTGATATCTCCATACAGCTTGTCCTCAAATGAAGCAGGTGTGGGCCAAAATATCTTTCTCTGTTCTGCATATATTGGGCACTCCTGCAGCAAATGTTTAGCTGTCATTTTACCAGTTCCATAATTACATTCATCGGCATCTCCTATCTTTAGTTTATTGAACAAGTGGTATTTCAGCCTGTTATGTCCTGTGCGGAGTCTGAAGATTGCTACTTGTTCTCTTTGGTCGAGTTTGTAATATGCATCATCTTTCTGGTAGTCTGGATGCTCTGATTCCCATTTGGTTCTATAAGTGCTTTTTATAAACCTTTTTGCCTCATTATAAGTTATGTCTATGTCAGGCTGTGGTAGTCGTCCACCCTGGTTACTCATCTCAAAAGCAGACAATGGACATTGTTTGGACATGTCATGAAAAGGGATCAACTGAATATGTGAGAGCAGGAATTTTGAAAGGGAAGAGAGACAGGAAAATATAGAGAGATGCTATACTATTTGACATCAGAGTATGGAGAGACATCTGTATCATAAATTATTCTCAAGAAATGAAACAGGAGCTGTGAACAATCATGATGACCACGCCATATAAGATTATAAGGAAAACATTCAGAAAGACGGTGCAGTAATTTGCAGCACTACATAATGTATTAGGCATCAAAGAAATCTGCTAGAAAACGAAAAGACAGGAGATTGTGATCAGGAGTAATAAGCCTTATGCATGTATAATAATCAATGAATACAGTAGAGATCATGATGATGACTTATTTAGCTTGCATCCTCATGGCTTCACCTTTCCGTACACATAAGATTACACGACACATACAGTAACAGTCAACAAGTGGAGTAAGCCCATTTGCACCCCATTATGACATACTGGGGATGAGGCACTGGGCCTATATCTTCTTTAACTGAACAGCATACAAGATGTCATGTGCCCCGTGTTATTCCAGACACCTGTGTGTTACTGGGGCCCATAAAGGAACCACAGAATTGTAATACTGTAACCTAACATGCATGTCATAAGAGACAAGTAAGGGGGTTTGACATGAGACTGGCTACCTCATCTCATAGAATTTAGCTACTAGATCTATCCAATCATGAACAAGTCTACAACTGTGCTTGACATGAGCTGATTGAGGACCTGTGCTAGTTTGGGATATGTAAGGCAGCACAAGAAGAACTATCCCAGCTGCCTTTACTTTCTAACATCTCTATTATCACTTTATGATGCTGTGTGCATCCCAGAGCTGAGCTGATCGGAAGAAATATAACTAAGGAATGAACGCATGATGTGAACGCAGGATTATTGTGTTGATAAATGAAAGTAATATTAACTATACCATCATGGGTCTGATAATAACAGTAGCAATGTTTACAATAAAAATATTTCTACTCAATTATGACATGCACAATTTAACTATTTCTGTCCAATGCAACACATGATGTGTGATCAGCTCTTCCCCATGAATCCCCACCACTGTATGATGTATTCTCTTACTTTTTACATTTGGTCAGAGAATACTACAGAAATCTGGTTTCTCCAATGACCACACCCACTGCATATTTAGATTCTTTAAAAGCAATCAGTTTATGATTTTTCATAGTAGTTATGTCACCCTTAGGCACTGTCCTGAAATCTTCTATGACTGAAAAAAGTTAAAGTCTGGTACTACAGATCTGCAGATAAAAGTGACTAACTAGAAAGTACACAATTTGCTCAACAGACATTCAGCAACTAGGCACATTGACCAATGCATTCTAAAGCTGTCTAAATAAACCATGAATTTAACTACTGGAAACACATTTTACGTCAATATTAAACAAGTCACCAATAACAGAAGAACTTCCAAGAGACTCCTCTAATTAGGAACATGATTTCACAATACCACTCAAATGAACAACAAAACTGGTAGAGAACACAATAGTTTAGTTTTTCAAACTAGATAGAAGCAAATATACCACATGTTTACCTTCAGTAACCTTTCTGGGTGGGAAGGATTATCTGCCGCTTCCTCCCTGACAGCATGGAGGTCATGGTGGTGGATATCTGCAACAGTTAGGTAAACATGAGCAATGTCATCCAGGAATAACTTTAAAGGACAATCCTGAAGAACTAGAATAAGTGCAAGCACAAAAACTATAACACCAGTGTTTCACAGTGTCTGCAGGAAAGATTACTTGAAGGTGAATACATCACCAGGCATAACTGCTGGCTGATCAATACAGAGCAAGGCCTGACCTATACATTGATGCGGAAAAATTTATCCATTACCAGCAACAGACAACTGATCAAGCATGCAGAAAACTGTCATGCAGGGTCAGAAAGAATGAAAGAAGGAGAAGTGAAACTATTATTTTTAAAAAATGAAATTTAAATTTACTATGTTTTACACAGCCACTACAAGTCCTGATGGCATAGTTTTAGTGTGCTTGCTTACCAACACACAATTCCCAGTAATGACAGGATCTTTATTCAAACCAGCCTTGTTGCTTGCTTGCTATTGAGACAGACTGTTTAATTGGACCTGAGCTCTCAATCAATTCAGCTTAAACTGGATACCAGCAAGTAATACTAACCAGATCACCTATTGGGTGCCATTTCTTCTTCTTCTGCATTCATCCAGAGACTTTTTTCAAACGTGATTGCGATGTGCCTGTTTACAGCAGAGCTCTGTGGTTAACCTGGGGGGGGGGGGGGGGGGGGGGGGCCGGCATTTGATTCATACAAATATGGGGCTAACACCATATTATACCCACTATGCCTCAAGGCAAATCAAAGGGTTCTTTACATTTCACTTACTTGTTCTGGCTACAGTCATTGTTTCACCTGGGCATTTATTATTTATTTTCATATCATGTAATCTGTCTGCTTTGTTTTATTTTGTTTCTTCTTCTACGTCATTCCTCCTTCAAAGGGAACCTAGTTTTGCACCTCAAAGGTCAGACTTCAGAATGCACTTGTGACAGGTTTGTTTCCACTATACAGATTTCATCCCAGGTAACGAGTTCTATCTACCTGTGGTAAGTTTTATAACAATGATGCCAGGGCAGGGACCTTACAGCCTCCTACTCTTAATGATTGTCAACTGCCATGGGATTTTTAACATGCACAGCTTGCACACAGGATCTCTGCTTTTTCACCCTTATCCGAGAAGAATAGATATCTGATCTTACTACACAGGCGATCAAAGGAACATTTAGCTACTAGTGATTCTTGAGAAACTTCTCAGCGTTATGCTGAGATCGAACCGAGTACCTTCTGAGCCTGAACTGGACACCATTACTTCTCAACCATGGTTTCCCCCATTATTATTTTTAGAGTGGCTGTTATGTTTCTCCAATTATGGTCAGGTCATCTGAAAAATTATTGTACTAACTCATTCTCCATTTAACTTCCACCATGCATCATTCAATTGCTGTTATCATCATTTATATCTGTGCATGCATTGTAAAAATCCTGGGGATTGCAAACCTCTGTCTTTCCATCTTTAACTGAAAATACTGTCTCCTATAGATAAATTAGTTGTTCTATCCTTATTTGTTCTATGATCTCAAAAAGTGTCTTCCAGGATTTCTGGTCTAAGACTTCTTCATGGGTAAAGAAGTATGTGAAAAGTATTCTTCTCTATGCAATCACTCTTTCTCCCAAAAATCTTAACGTAGCAGCCACATACCCGATTCTCCTTCCCTTTTAAAATCCAAACTTATTTTCATTTTGGAGTTCTTCAATTTTGTTTTCTATTCCTTGCTGAATTGTTGTCAGCATTATTTTTTAGGCACATGATATCAAGATTACAGAATTAAATTGTTCACATTCTATTGCTTGAGGCTTTTCTGATATTGGCATAAGGATTTATACAGTATGATCAACTCGTCATATTCCACTTTGGTATCTGCAATCAGTGAGATGAACCAGGAGGCCTTTTAAGGTGTCACCTGTAACTGCTCAATGAATCCACGAAAGAAGTTGAAAACAGGGGTGGTATATTCCTCAACAAATACCTTACAATTCTGACTTAGCCAAGTGATTTTCACCTGTTTGAAGAATCACTAAAATCTCTCTTTGGTAGTAAATGTTTCAGGGATGATGCAGAGATTGACGATGAAGTGCAAGATAACTGAGACAGCAGAGCACATACTACTATTCTGCAAGTTTCAAAGCATGATTAAGCAAAAGAATAAGTGTATCAATGTTGGTGGAGATTAGTTGAGACATAGAGGAGATATAAGCGCAATATTTAATGGTGTTTAAGACTATATCTAACTGATTTTGTGTATTTATTTACACCCATTTGTAACTTACTTACTGACTTCCCTTTCTATTTTCATCATCATTATTATCAAAATTCACATCACCACTCTCAGCAAAGACACGATTACTTGTACAAACCTCACCATCACTGTTATCATTCAACAATTACTGACAACAAGATCACTTACATCAACATGTGTATAGGAGAATTCTGGCCTATTTAGTTACAAGGACATAAACTCAATGTTAGTGACTTTTTGAGGGCAATTCATGTAAAAGGTAATGAATAAGAAAATGCACATTATTTTAATGGCATTCCAATTTAACCAATATGTTATTTTACCTTTTATTAAATTAATTATTCCCTGAACAATCAATTAATCATCTTAGAATATAATAGACCATCATTGGCACCTTGCCGTCTTGACAGACGATAGTTTGTGCTTTAAAAAGGCATAATAACTTTTAACTATGGCGGTAGCGAGTGTGACTGATAAGGCCAATTTGCGCTGTAAATGTCCGTTCACAGTGGGTGCATGTGAACACGTGGTCATTTCCACCATCATGCACCATCTTACGTCTCAAACGCTTGGTGTGTGACTTTTCTGCAATAGTTTTCTCCTTTGGCTTTATTCCATTTCTGATATTTGCCCTCCATGCAACACGTTCAGCGGCGACTTGCTCCCAATGTGCATTATCAATGCCTGTATCAATCATGTCCCGCTTACACACATCTTTGTATCGTAGTAGAGGCCGACCCTGAGATCTCTTACCCATCTGTAATTCACCAAAAAAGATATCCTTTGGTATTCTACCATCATCCATCCTCCTAAGATGTCCTATCCATCTAAGTCTACGAAGACTGAGCATGGAATAAACTGTCACACAACCTGATCTTTCCAATACTTCAGTATTTGTGATTTTGTCTTGCCATTTAATACCAAGAATTCTTCGCAGACACCGCATATGAAAGCTGTTTAAATTGTTCTCTTGGTGTGAGTAAGTTGTCCAGGTTTCACTGCCATAGAGAAGAGTACTAAGGACACAGGCTTGATAGACAAGGACTTTTGTTTTGGCAGTAAGCTTCCTGTTCTCCCAGACTCTTTTTCTTAACCTGTTCATTGTTGTTGCTGCCTTACCAATCCGGATGTTGATTTCCTGATCTAGGGATAATTTGCTATTTACCACCGATCCTAGATATGTAAAATGGTCTACTATCTCTAGTTCGGCGTCGTCAATAAAGATTGATGGTACCCCATGTGCACCTTGTGACATAATCTGTGTCTTCTTTTTGCTAATTGTTAAACCAAATTCAGAACAAGCATTGGAGAATGCAGATAGTAGACATTGCAATTCTTCCTCAGAGTGGGTCGTAACTGCAGCATCATCTGCAAAAAGCAACTCTCTGATCAGTACCCTCCTAATTTTGGTCTTAGCCTTCAATCTCTGAGCATTGTAGAGGCCGCCATCTGAGCGTGAGTGAATGTATATACCACCATCCTGATCACGAAATGCATATTTCAGTAGAAGTGAAAAGTATATTCCAAAGAGGGTGGGAGCTAGTACACAACCTTGCTTAACTCCACTCTTGATTTCAAATTCTTCAGAAGTTGCACCATCAAACTTGATTATACCCTTCATGCCTGTGTGGAACGATTCCACAATGGACAGAAGAGTTGGTGGGCAGCCAATCTTCTTTAGTGCCTTGAACAGACCCTCACGACTGACCAAATCAAATGCCTTTGTGAGGTCGATGAAGGCAATAAACAGTGGTTGATTCTGTTCACGGCATTTTTCTTGCATTTGTCGCAATGAGAATATCATATCAGTGGTAGACCGGTTCTGTCGAAAGCCACACTGTGATTCGGGGTAGACTTGATCTCCTAGGACTTGAAGTCTGCGCAGAACAATTCTGGCAAATACTTTTCCAACAATACACAGAAGTGAGATACCCCTATAGTTGTTGCAGTCGCTCCGATCGCCCTTGTTCTTGTACAGTGTTATGATGCTTGAATCTTTGAAATCCTGTGGGACTTGTCCTTCACGCCAGCATAGCTCTATTAGCTGGTGGATCTGTATAGTGAGTGTGTCTTGCCCACTCCTGATAACCTCTATTGGAATCCCATCCTTACCTGGAGCCTTGCCAGATGCAAGTTCATTTATAGCACACTTAACTTCTGTTATGGTGGGAAGTGTGTCCAGGTGGTCAAGAGTTGGTAGAGCCTCTATGGCGTTGAGGGCATTATCCGCTAGTTTGGTCTCACTTGAGTAAAGCTCCAAATAGTGCTCTACCCATCTGTCCATCTGCTGTTTCTTATCAGTGATGACTTCTCCAGTCAAGGTTTTCAATGGTGCACTTCTTTTGATCACTGGACCACAGGCTTTCTTTATTCCTTCATACATGCTTCTTATGTCTCCCTTATCACTTGCGATTTGAATGGACTCACATAACTTGATCCAATAATCATTTGCACACTGCCTGGCAGCCTTTTGCACATCCTTCCTAGCTTGCCTTAGCTCACTCAGAGTGTTACGCGTTGGTCTTTCCTTGTTTCTTAAGAGAGCTTTCTTCTTCTTATCAATCAAGGGCTGCAGAGTCTCGCTGTTGGCCGCAAACCAGTCCTGCCTCTTATGATCCACAGTGCCGTAAACCTTTACGGCAGTTTTACAAAGAGTTTCCTTAAGTTTATTCCATTTATCATTTACTGTACAATTTTCTGGTGTATCAGTGAAAGCGTCTTCAAGTTGCTGTTGAAACTGAAAGCACTTTTCAGGATCATGAGTGTTAATAATATTAATCCTGGGGCTAGATTTGTGTTTAGCTGTGTAGATTCTCTTTGGTCTCAGTCTAACCCTTGCAACAACCAAAGCATGATCCGTATCACAGTCAGCACTGTGGTAACTACGAGTCAATGATATATGGTTCAGATGTTGTCTCCGTGTGATGATGAAGTCCAGCTGGTGCCAATGGCCGGATCTTGGATGTTTCCATGTGACCTTATGCATCTCTTTTGTTTTAAAAAAAGAGTTTGTAATACATAGGTCATTACTGGTGCAATGCTCCAGCAGCCTTTGCCCATTTTCATTCATGCGACCGATGTTGTATTTTCCAAGGCACACTGGCCATGAACTCGAGTCCTTGCCCACACGAGCATTGAAATCACCGAGCATATAGATGTAGTCGGATTTTGGAACTGCCTTGATCACAGAGTCTAACTCCTCATAGAACAAATCCTTCACATCATCAGAGGAATCGAGTGTCGGTGCATATGCAGTAATAATGGTGGCAAACCCACAAGAGGTTGCCAAGCGCAGGGATAATAGTCTTTCATTTCCTCCTGCTGGAATTTCAATCATTCCCAGTAGCGAATTCTTCACTGCAAAGCCCACACCGTGTTGCCTTTTTTCTGCCTGCCCTTTACCCTTCCAGAAAAAGGTGTAGTTGTTTTCCCTGAGTGACCCTTCCTCAGCGAGGCGAGTCTCCTGCAGGCCAGCAATATCAATGTTAAGACGATTGAGTTCGGCATCAATCACAGCCGTTTTTCTCACATCGTCAATATTGGTCAAGTCAGTGGAAAATCCTGGACACATGGTTCTCACGTTCCAGGTTGCAAGCCGTAGCTTGAGGTTTCTATTTATATTTTTGTTTGTACCTGGTGCATTGGTTTTACAGCCTGCGATTCAGATTTTGTCCTAGCCCCAAGCACCCATTGAAGCAGGCAGGCTGTGGCGGATCAGCACCCAATTGGCTGGGGGCTGCCCAGCTTGAGGCGGGCGGTAGCTGATCAGTGACACCTATAGGTGTCTCCCACCGTCAGAGGCAACGCGTGGCGCCCCATGTCTACGCCAACTGACAAGGACTTATAACCCGTAACAGTTGCCTCTCGCTTTGATTCCGAGACCAGTTAAGACCAGGGATGGAGTTATTGCCTCTCCATAGCACAAAGCCTGGGCTAAAATATAGAGACCAATAATATATAATAGACCAATAAGAATGAAAATACTGACATTCAACATGAACCTAACATCAAAGAAAACTGGCTCACAAACAGCCTCCTGTCTCAGAAACTGAAATACTTTTGCCAATTTAAACGTCACAGTGGTTTGAAAAGATGAGTGATGGAAGACGGTTCCTGGAAGAACAGGAAGTGGTCAGCTAGCAAAAAGATGGCCACAGAACGTAGCAGACAACTTGGGCATGACAATGCATGAGACAGGAAAACTGACAAAGGATTGAGAACCTTTTTGACAGGCTGAGATGAAAGCGATGTTCTTCAAGGGTCCTATTACTTGATAATGATAAAATTCCCTGTCCATCATCAGTGCCACCATGATAGGTGCTCTTAAAGCAAGCATATCAACTCTCAATTGTTTTCATACATCTAGATAACCTAGACAACAGATCCATACAAGTTCCAAAAGGTCTGAGGCTCTATATTCACCATCACACAGCACCAGCTCTTTGTGATTTAAATGGAAGATTGTAGAAATTTGTGGTGCTAGCTAGTTAACTAAATGTGTCATATAGAGTATCTTCTATGGTCAGTTGCAGTGGTAGAGAGACCAGTCACATCTCTTGCTGAAACAGGCAAAGTGGTAAATCACTATATCCATTTAATGTAAACAGTGCCTGCAACTTGGATTGTCTTGAGTCAAATGAATTTCTGTGAACATAATTTGCAGCACTACTATCATTACTAAATCAATGGGAAACTAATGACAAATGCACAATTAAATGACATCTGCTGAAAACTTACCATCATCTCTCCATGATGCCCCTCCTCGCTCTGGGCTCATGCGGTCCATCTCTCCAGCCTTGCTATGTGCACTGGAACTAGACTGGCTGTCAGATCGGTGATGGCCGTGGTCCCTTCCTGTTCTTTGCAGGGCTATTTTCAATGGTGAAAGATCAAATGGAATATGATACTTATTGTCTCCATTGGGAGTTGGCGCAGAGATTATTTCTATGTCAGAGGATGTTGTAGTTTCAATCTCATCACTGGACTCATGACCACTATAAACACTCTTTTCCAATTCTGAATCTATCTTTGAACTTTCTGACTTTTCACCACTGGAGTGGTTGTCACTTCCGGAATCTTCTATCTTACTTAAGTCCTCCATTGCTTCCTCAATCATACATTTGACATATGAAGAACTTAAGGACTGTGAGCTGTCATTAAGCTGTCCTGAGTGAATGTCTTCAGGATTATCAAATTCACTGCCTGCTGTGTGACTATCACCAAAGAGGAAGAAAGGAGGTTCCTTTTCCATCAAATCAAGATCGCTCTGGCTGTCCTGTATTGATCGATCAACTATTGTATCAACACTGCTGTCAAATTTACTTGTATCTGATGAGCCTGTACTGCTATTTCTGCCACCACCAGGCAGGTCAAGATCACTGCTGGTTCGGGATGTTGCTACCTCCAGCTCAGTGCTTGTATGGAGTTCATCTGAGAGACTGGCGCTGCCATCGAAGGAACTAGTTTGAGCAGTATCACTGACACTGCAGATGTTCACATACTCCTGCATGAAGTCTGACTGAGACTTTTGACAGTCTGAGTTCACCATGAGTTCTGGTAATACAGATTCTGTATTTTCTGCATCCTCAACTGCATTTTTAACAGATTCTGTATTTTCTACATCCTCAACTGCATATTTAACTACAGCTTTGGCATCGCTCCGTGTATCTGGAAATTCAGAAGCTTCAACCAGAGGTAATGATGACACAGCTTCATCTTCTATTGAATCTTTATTGGATAAATCCATATCACAGCTTGTAACTAATAATGAAGCATCTGCAGGTTCCGTGACCTCAGCTTGTGTTGCTTCTATTGGTGTACTTGACCCCTGTGGGTGGATGCCATTCACTGATGTGGGTGATGAAAAGGAAGCCATAATTTCTGTGACTCTCTCTTCAGAAGTGGTGGTGAAATAACCTGAAGATATATAATCTGATGAACTTCCATCCTGATTTACATCAGCTTCTTTGGAATTATCAACAGAAACACTGTCTGCACATTGAGGATTATCAGTCTGCATAGGCTTGAGTTGCTGCAGCAAATTCTGCACATCAACATCATTAGAGTTCATATCTGCATCTCGCGCAAGTGAAAGACATTCTTCAACAGCATTCAGGGCTGAGCCTGAACTAGCATCCACACATAGAATATTAATGTTGCTACTTAAATTGTCAGAGCTATCTTCTTCAGTTTCCCTGACTGCAAGATCAACTTTGTCTGCGCCATCCTCTACATCAAGTAGATGATCAGAAGACTGAAACTTTCTGTCTGTGGTTTCAGGATTAGGAAACTGAATTGTATTGTTTGTGAAATTCCTGAAATCCTTGTTTGCACTGAGGTCATATTCATGTTTATCTTTGCTAGTTTCCATTACATGTATACTGCCATCAACTTGTGTCTCAATTTCATCCTCATCCATTGTAAAATCTTGCCAACCTGCATTGAAACTCTCAGACACAGAAACATTAGTTTGTTGAGGAAGTGATTCCTCTAAACCTCCATCAGCAGGGACAAAGGATGCCACAGATGAGAGGTTTGGAAGATCGTCCTGAGCTTCAATAGGCAAAGACACCAAATCTGTTTCTCTGTGAGGAAATGAGCCAAGTGTTTTAACCTTACTGTCAGAGATATAAACTTCTACTTTCTTCACTGATGTTTCAGTGACTTCAGTGTTATCTTTTGTGTTATTACTGCTGCTAGCTCCAAGAATGTTTTCAGAACTGCTGCTCGCCATACTCCAAGGAAGATTCCAAGAGGATTGTGATGTTGGTGAATTTACGGCATCATCTTCAGCTTCTGATCTTTTCCCCCCAGCTCCAAGCCAACCAGACCAGAAATCTACATCTTCTGGTAGCCCTTGACTTTTTTCATCCTCCCTTTTAACCGTTTTACTGCTTGACTGCAACCCTGTAGAATATCAGAAGTATAAATTACTATACAAATATTCATTTTAAACAATTTCAAATGACAACAAAATTATTATATTATATTACCCCAAAAAAAAACACAATTATACTTTATACTTTGGCTGAAATGCTTAATGAACAGTCACCTCTGGAAGGTTAACCCGGTCAACAAATGCCCGCAGAAGTCGGATGTGTCGGCCTCACGGCGCAAGAACGTAGCTCTGCTGTAAACAGGCACAACGCAGTCACATCCGAAAAAAAAATCCGGATGAACGCAGAAGAAGAAGAAGAAGAAGAAGAGTCACCGAAACTGTTATTTATTATTATTTTATTTGTCCTCACTCGCTTTGAACGGCGTAGTCCGTACACACTACTTCTAGTAGTGCTGGACTGAATTTTGCGTGTGGATTAGCTTTACCTATTAACAGTGTCCCTCGCCATCAAATAAACCCACTGCGACTTCATAAACCCACTGTGACTTCAGAGGTACTTGTAATTAATGTCCCCAAGTCAAGGACGATAGGTAAATATTTTAGTCCAGCTGTCGGGTGTAGGGGTTGAACCACTGAAACTGTTCAAATGTAGAGCGTTTGCTATAACATTCAAATTGCATTGGTGACTGTACGTGGTTAAGTATTTCTGCCAAATAATAATGAATCTATTCCTTCATCTGATATATAATTCTGCAGTATGCACACAATGAGATGCAGTGAAATATATCAGGCAGCAAACTGTGCAAACTATTTGTTTCAATTATTATTAACAAAATATAGTCAATGATGTTGTGATGTTACAAACAAGACATTCCTTGCCTCATAGCCTGCTAGCAGAGCTGCCTTGAGACCTGAAACATCCTGGATAAGCAACATTTGGCAAATATGTTACAAATATACTGGATTTCAGCAGAGTATTTTAGGGCCAAGTCTGCTATCTCTTTTCAGCACATATATACTATAGATATTCTGATGTAATCAAGTTTTTTTCTTTCTTTCTAATAATGAATTTTGCCAATGCAGTGAATTATAAAGGCTATTCTTTAAGATAGGTAACCATGATATCATAGTGGCTAAATGCTCACCTGCTGGCCACGTGGTTATGTGATCGAATCCACAACAAGGTGAATTTTAAAAACTGATCTGGGCTCCTACGGTGACCCGGCCAAACATGGGTACCAGGACATGTTTTGGGAGGTAAAGCAGCCAACCTGATACTGATCACGTCACCCACTAAGTTTTGGGAGGTAAAGCAGCCAACCTGATACTGATCACGTCACCCACTATGTTTTGGGAGGTAAAGCAGTCAACCTGATACTGACCACGTCACCCACTAAGTTTTGGGAGGTAAAGCAGTCAACCTGATACTGATCAGGTCACCCACTAAGTTTTGGAAGGTGCAGCAGTCAACCTGATACTGACCACGTCACCCACTAAGTTTTGAGAGGTAAAGCAGCCAACCTGATAGTGACCACATCACCCACTAAGTTTTGGGAGGTAAAGCAGCCAACCTGATACTGATCACGTCACCCACTAAGTTTTGGGAGGTAAAGCAGCCAACCTGATACTGATCACGTCACCCACTAAGTTTTGGGAGGTAAAGCAGCCAACCTGATACTGATCACGTCAACCACTAAGTTTTGGGAGGTAAAGCAGTCAACCTGATACTGATCACGTCACCCACTAAGTTTTGGGAGGTACAGGAGTCAACCTGATACTGACCACGTCACCCACTAAGTTTTGGGAGGTACAGGAGTCAACCTGATACTGACCACGTCACCCACTAAGTTTTGGGAGGTAAAGCAGCCAACCTGATACTGATCACGTCACCCACTAAGTTTTGGGAGGTACAGGAGTCAACCTGATACTGACCACGTCACCCACTAAGTTTTGGGAGGTAAAGCAGCCAACCTGATACTGATCACGTCACCCACTAAGTTTTGGGAGGTAAAGCAGCCAACCTGATACTGATCACGTCAACCACTAAGTTTTGGGAGGTAAAGCAGCCAACCTGATACTGATCACGTCAACCACCAAGTTTTGGGAGGTAAAGCAGCCAACCTGATACTGATCACATCACCCACTAAGTTTTGGGAGGTAAAGCAGCCAACCTGATACTGATCACGTCACCCACTAAGTTTTGGGAGGTAAAGCAGCCAACCTGATACTGATCATGTCAACCACTAAGTTTTGGGAGGTAAAGCAGCCAACCTGATACTGATCACGTCACCCACTAAGTTTTGGGAGGTAAAGCAGCCAACCTGATACTGATCACGTCACCCACTAAGTTTTGGGAGGTAAAGCAGCCAACCTGATACTGATCACGTCACCCACTAAGTTTTGGGAGGTAAAGCGGTCGACCTGATACTGACCACGTCAACCACTAAGTTTTGGGAGGTAAAGCAGTCAACCTGATACTGATCACGTCACCCACTAAGTTTTGGGAGGTAAAGCAGCCAACCTGATACTGACCACGTCAACCACTAAGTTTTGGGAGGTAAAGCAGCCAACCTGATACTGATCACGTCACCCACTAAGTTTTGGGAGGTAAAGCAGCCAACCTGATACTGATCACGTCAACCACTAAGTTTTGGGAGGTAAAGCAGTCAACCTGATACTGATCACGTCACCCACTAAGTTTTGGGAGGTAAAGCAGCCAACCTGATACTGACCACGTCAACCACTAAGTTTTGGGAGGTAAAGCAGCCAACCTGATACTGATCACGTCACCCACTAAGTTTTTGGAGGTAAAGCAGCCAACCTGATACTGATCACGTCACCCACTAAGTTTTGGGAGGTAAAGCAGCCAACCTGATACTGACCACGTCACCCACTAAGTTTTGGGAGGTAAAGTAATCAACCTGATACTGACCACGCCACCACTAAGTGCCGACTGGTCTATTAAAAACTGTCTTGCATAAAATGCCCAACGTGCCGTAAGGTGTGTAAAGGGGTCATTTACTTACTCTGTACGATTACCAAATGCCAAGAGATTGTTAATGTGCACAACATGCACACATGATTTTCTAATTTTTGCCTGGCCTAAGGATGCTAGGTACAGTTACTGAAATTAAATTAAGGTCAGTTTTGTGCTTTCTTTATGCATGTTTTCAGAGCTTTTAAGACTTAATTTATTATTGCATCGGTTTTTTTTTCCTCATTTATAACTTATGCTATGACTGGTGACAGCAACTTTGGTATAAGAGAATTTATATTTCGCATAATAATTAATCTGCCATTTTCTGGGGAAAATAATTGTTATGATAGGGATGAAAAGATACACAACGAATGTACATTTTCCCCATTTTTCTTTTGCTGATCTTTGGCCTGTAATATCAAGGACACTTAAATCTTACAATATTGTAGATTGAACAATTAAAATATAGCACACATGTACACCCAAACCCATCCACCAAACCAACCATCCTCACATACAGACAAGGTTCTCATTAATCAGACCAAGATCAACATCTTATAAGGTCAATAAATATAATGATAACAATAATAACAACCACACTTTGGTAACAGAAGTCTGAAGGGAACACGTCTATATACATGATACACTGTTCTAAGCTCACCTTTCTGCTTAGCACTCTCATCAATGTCCAGGACTTTATCAATCTTCTTCTGCGCATTCTTCAAAGCTTGTGAGGCAAGGCTGGTAATTCCTGAGGTGTCCCACCAACTCATGTTTCAAGCGACAGAAACCGCAGTTGTCTTCAGATGTCAGTAATATATACAAACACACTTCTGTAAATATATAACAACAGAGTAGAATTAAATAAACCATCATTTAACCGAATACACCAATCATTTAACACTTCCTGCAGAAATAGATGGGTTCAGCAGTTAGGATTCTTGTCTCTCAATCAAGAGACAAGTTTTATAATCCCAAGCAAAGCAAAGGAGTTTTTTTTTTTTTTTTTGTGTGTGCTCACTTTGAACTCAAGCGTAGTCCGTACACACTACTTCTAGTAGTGCTGGACTGAATTTTGCGTGTGGATTAGCTTTACCTATTAACAGTGTCCCTCGCCATCAGGCGAACCCACTGCAACTTCAGAGATACTTGTAATTAACGTCCCCAAGTCAAGGACAATTGGTCAACATTTTAGTCCAACTGTCTGGTGTAGGGGTTGAACCTCTTACCTCAGCATCAGCACACCGGATGTTTAAGAACACCCTTTCTTATCCATTCAGCCATGCTGACCTACCAAAGGAGTTTTATCTATCAGATCTCCTTCTGGGGTTGTAGTTGGCATCTGTTGACAACCTAAACTCCTTGAAGGAAACATTACCAATCTAGGCCTAATCAGATCCAGTCCATATATGCTGTGCTGAATCACGACCTGTACTGCACTGGCACCTCGCAGTCTTGACAGATGATTGTTTGTTACAATGTGCTTCAAAAAAGGCATAATAACCACAACCCATGGCGGTAGAAGACCAGAGATGGAGTTAATACCTCGCCATAGCACAAAGTCTGGGCTATGTTGTAGATACCTGGCAGTCTTGACAGATGATAGTTTGTTACATTGTGCTTCAAAAACGGCATAATAACTACAACCCATGGTTGTAGAAGACCAGGGATGGAGTTCATATCTCTCCATAGCACAAAGCCTGTGCTGTATTGTAGATACCATGTGTTGCCCATGCAGCATGATCCCTCTATCTGCCTGCCTAGTTCACTCCGAAGGAAAGGTACCACCAATACATCTGGAACAAGAGAAGCTGCCGGATCAGCCAAGCAATACATTAACTGTCCACCTATCGGAGCTTCGATCCTAGACCAGTTGCCAACTAAGGCTTAGGGCCCTGTCTGCCATGCCACAACATTTAATCTTTATCTTGTATTTCCTCACATCAGGATAAGGCTTATTCCTTCCAAATTACTCTCCTCCGCCCGAAGCTGTTGGTACAATATGGGGTGTCGGGTTTGGTAAGTGCCGCCCAACATTCTACACTAGCAGAAAGCAGGTAGTACCGTCTACTGTCATATGGTAGCTCAATCAAATCTAACTAAGACCTGACACTAGAACCACAACCTGGTTACACCCTCATATACCTCTGTAGTACAGCACAGTGCCCATGGAGATGGTACTTTGGTAGTGGGTCGTGAGCAAAGTCTCTACACCAGCCTCACTCCCATAGATGCAAGCCCTTTCCAGGGCTCAAACAACCTCAATACAAAGCATCAGACTCAAGAGTTAATACTCAGTTTTCCTGGGTGGGAATTTTGAAAAACAAAATATGTACAGACTGGGGCCACTTCACTGTAAGGGGCATATTTTTCTGTATGATTCAGGAATAGCAGTTTCAGCTTGTGTGGTTTAGTTTGCTTCCTTCTATATTATTTCACATAATCCCAAAATGCTAATCTTATCATATTTTATTTTCCTTAAATTTTGAGCTCATTTTCCCCAACACATAACCTTTTCAGTGTCACTTTAGGAGATTTACCTAATGAAAGGAGGTTAGTAAGCGATCCATACTCCTTACATCTTTCTCCACCCCATGCCATATCTCTTCTAGTTGAAGAGCTTCTTTTTATCTTGATTATTAAGTTGTTTCTCTTATGTTTTTTACTTGTTCATGAATGGTTGAATTCCTGCAGCTAAAGTTTTCTAAAGGATGACATAGACAGCCCCACACAAACCCTCCATTAGTTGCCACTTATGACATGCACGGTAGGCTACAGTGTTACTATATTTTGCTTTCCTTATGGGCTCAGTAACACACAGGTGGCTAAAGCTATTAATTGCTTGATATTTGAAACAAAAACAGTATATGGAAGCAGATTCACCAAACCTCAATAGCAGACATTACATAAAAAATATAAATAATACTCAAAAGTTCCACTAATGGGACAGTAAAACAAATATATGTGCCCCTGACAAGACGACTAGGTGAAGTAGTATGTTGGTGGCCTGTACTCCATCGGAAACAAAAAGTTGTATAGGTTTCAAGAAACAACCAGACATAGACCAAAAACATATTTCAGTTGCAGCAAACAGTAATAACAATGTAACAAAAGTTGTTTAAAAAAAATTATATTTCAAGTGTAAGGGAATTACAAGACGCTAGTGCAAACATGCCGGCTTTGTGGCTTAGAGGTTATGACTTTTCTCCGTAATCTCGTATACTCTCGTCGGTGACGTGATGACGGTGAGAATCAGCAGTGGTTCGAATCGCATCGGTAACTTACGGGGTATGTGAGCCGGCCGCTCAGTAAGCAATGGCAAACTACTGAGCGTAATCTTGCCAAGAAATCAACATACAGCTGAAAGATGCTGGTGTTGACAGCGATGTCCTGTAAAGGATATGCAAAAAAAAAAAAATGCAAACATATATTTCATGCAATGGCTGGGTCTCAGCTTGAAGATAATCACTTGATCAACTCTTGGTAATGACAAGTATGGTTGTGACACGTCTATTTCTGAAACACTATATCAGTAACCTGGCTGCTACAGTACTTGTAACCTACTTGTAACTAAGTGTTAAATATGAACATTCAATCAATACACTTCCAGAATTCCATATTTTTTTAGATTATTAGACAAACTCATTCATTCATTCAGTAGCATGTCCTTTACAGAACCTCGCTCCCATAACAACCCTCCGGAAAACTTCTCGATCACAAGCAAGATGTCCCGCGTCTGATACACCCATCTGGAGATCATCCGCCACATCCTGCACCCATCTTCTCTTTGGCCTTCCTCTTCCTCTCTTCCCAGGCATATACCCTTCCATTATTGTTCTCTCCAAACTGTCGTGACGTTTCAAGTGACCAAAATACTTCAATTTTCTTTGTTTTATCGTCTTCAATAGCCATCCCTCCTCAATATTCAACTCTTGAAGTATGGATGCATTTGTTCTTTTCTTTACCCAAGATATTCTTAGAACTCGTCTATAACATTTATATTCAAAGGCATGTATGCGCTGTTCAGCTTGTTTAGTAAGTGTCCATGTCTCACAGGCGTATGTTGCAATGGGAAAGATGCATGCTCTTAAAAATCTAATTTTTGTAGTTCTGTCTGTCCCACACCATAATTTATTCATCTGTTTTAGTCTTTGAAGAGCAATGGATAGTCGCCGTTTTATTTCTTTCATTGTGTCACCATTATTCGTAATCAATGACCCAAGATATTCAAAATTTTCCACCACCTCCAATTTTCCCCCATTAATGTATATTTCTTTCTCCATAGTAGTTTTATCTGTATGCATTATCTTAGTTTTTGCTATGTTAAGATATAAGTTGTGATTTTCACTATTCAATTGTGTTGAGGCTATAAGGTTTTCTATGCCATTCTGTGTTGTGGATAGTAATACTGTATCATCAGCATATCGAATCTCTGGTATGTCATGACCGCCGATATTTAGGGCATCATATGGCTCCCTGTTTATATCATCTCTTACATTTCTCATTATATTTTCGGCATACAGGTTAAACAAATAGGGTGACAGCACGCAGCCCTGACGGACTCCTTGCTTGATGTCAAACCAATCTGATGTCTCGCCATCTATTCTAACTGCTGCTTGTTGGTCCAGATATAGCATTTTTATGAGATGTACTACACGTGAAGGAAAGCCCATATTCCTCATGATTTCCCAAAGTTTCTGATGCTGTACACAGTCAAATGCCTTTGAATAATCCACAAAACATGAGAATAGGTTTACATTAAATTCTCTGCACTTCTCTATTATTAAACGCATGTTGAATATGTGATCTCTTGTTCCTCTTCCTTGTCTAAATCCAGCTTGAACTACGTTAATCTCTTCTTCCATTTTCTTACTAAGTCGTCGCATTATGACTTTTAGTAGAATTTTACTTGCATGACTTATCAGGGCAACAGTTCTATAGTTGGTGCATAATTTCAGGTTGCCCTTTTTTGGTATTGGAATGAAGATAGTTCTCTTCCAATCTTTTGGCCATATACCATATTTCCAAATCTTTGTACATAATGCATGATATATGTGTATGCTTTCTTCTCCTCCTGCTTTAATTAGTTCAGCTGGTATCTCATCACATCCAGGTGATTTACCATTCTTCAGGTTCCTTATAGCCCAAGCAATTTCATCTAATGAGGGTTCAGGTTCTGTCTCTACTGTCATTGGCTCATGTATCTCATTCATATCCTCACTGTCACTCATATCATACATTCCACTGCAGTACTCCTGCCATCTTTCTAGAATTTGTCTAGATTCTGTTAAGGTATTTCCCATCTTGTCACAGATAACATTCAATTGAGGTTGAACATTTCTTGTCAATAACTTCATTTCCTTGAACATTTCATAATCTCTTCCAGCCTTATGATATTGCTCTATTCTGGTACAGCTATCTTGTATATATTGATTTTTGTCCTTTCTTGTGTTCTTTCTTATTTCTCGAGTTAAAGATTTATACTTCATCCTGCTATCGGATTCATCTCCTTTCTGTTTCAGCTCCCTTCGTTGTTTTATTAATTCTAACGTGTCTGATGTAATCCATGGCTTACGTTGCGTTTTCTTGGTCGGAATGAAATCTTTGGCTGCAGTTATCAAGATATCTCTAGCTTGTACTGCCAGTTCATCAGGTGTCATTTCTTCTTGTACAGACATCAAGACCCCAAAGCGATTCCTAACTTCTATGTTGTATGCGTCCGGTATTTGTGTGAGATCAAAACGAAGTGGCCTTGGTCCTCGGGTAAGCTTTTTGAGTTTTAATTTCAGATCTGCTTCTAATAACTGATGATCTGTATCACAGTCTGCACTTCGTAGGGTTTTTGCAGATGTTATGCTTGATCTCCATCTTCTTTGTATTAAAATATAATCTATCTGATTTTTGGTAAAACTGTCTGGAGACTTCCATGTGAAGAGTCTTCTTGGATGTTGTTTAAAAAGTGTGTTGGCTATCGTTAACTCATTTTCTGTGCAAAATTCAATTAATTTGTCACCTGCATCATTTCTATTTCCTAATCCAAATTTTCCTAAAATGTGTCTCTCATTTTCAGCTCTTCCTGCACCCACTTTAGCATTAAAATCTCCCATTATTATTGCTATATCATTATGACCAATCTTATTTAATGTGTCTTGTAGTGTGTTGTAAAAATCTTCAATTTCGTCCTCCTCTGCTGTTGAAGTAGGTGCATATATCTGTATGAGAGTTGTGTTTTTTGGACGGCCTTTAAGTCTAATAGTGAGGATTCTATCACTAACTGGATTATATCCCATTAAAGCTTTTGCAGTTGTCTTATCTAAACAAAATGCCACTCCACTCTGGCCTCCGACATCTCTACCAGAATAAATGAAAATACTTCCATTTTCAGTTGTGAAATGTCCCTTGCCGCTCCAGCGATGTTCACTAATTCCTAAAATGTGAATGTTTAACCTCTCAATCTCATCACACACTACTTTAAGCTTTCCCTCATACAAACTTCTCACATTCCACGTTGCCATTCTCACTCTGTTTCTTAGTCTGACACAGGGAATTTCCTTGGTAACACAGTCAGGATTAACTCCGTCATCACGATTACTAGTACTGGTCCCTGCGTCACACTCTTCCCCAGTGTTATCTGATCTGCCTGGCCTGGGGGTCTCGCCACCAGATCTCTTTCTTATTATGTTTTCTTTCATGGTTGTTATGGTTTCTTGGCAAGTTTTGCAGAAGGTAGTTTGCCGTTGCTTTCCTTCTGGGCAGTGACTGTACTAGTCGGTGGCCATAGCCATTGTCTCTACTGATGAGATCATCTGCCTATCGCCGCAGAGTGCAAGACCATAACCAACAACAAACTGTCGGCTGCTCTCACACTCCATCCACCACCTGCTTCCATGGCTTCACGTAACCCTGATCGGGGGGCTAAACGGGTACTCCACCTTGCCCAAGGGTGTCCCGTAGACTAACGGAGGAAAGGAGGCGTCTTACATCTCCTTTGATAGAGGATACCCCTACCCCGCTAACCGGATTAGACAAACTAATTATCTCAATTATGTATTGTCATAATTACCTGTCTTTTAATGATGTTTGCTGTAATATTTCCCTTTAGTTTATAACATCTGAAATGACAACATTTAAGTAATTATAACACAACAGTGAACATCATAAAGCAAGTTACGTTGCAGTATTTTGCCAACCCTCTGGCTTGATACATCCAATTCTGATGGGTATTTCTTCTGGCTTTGCCTTCCCTAATCTTTGACTGTCCCCAGTTTGCCTGCAAGGCAGCTGGTTTGTGTGTAACTTTGCCTGGTCCCTTTCACTTGATCTGTCAGACTTGGGAGACACTGCCAGTGATTACGTTACCATTGGGGTAGGGCTTATTCCATTTCTGTCCCATACATTCTTGTACAGTCTGCCAAAGGCCGCGCTGGCCTTGGAGATTCTTGCATTCACTTCGTCATCAATTGTGGCAGCTTGTGACACAGTGCTGCCAAGATTGGTGAATTTGTTTACAACACTTAGTCTGTGACCATTCACTTTGATATTCGGCACAGTGTGATTATTCCATGGATATTGAGCCCATTTCCACACAGTCCGCCTTAGGAAGCAACTGAAGATTAAATGGCAAGACAAGATCCCAGACACTGAAGTCCTAGAAAGAGCGTCCATGCCCAGTATCCACACTCTACTAATGAAGAATCAGATTCGCTGGGCTGGTCACTTAACTCGCATGCCAGATCACAGGCTCCCTAAACGAATTTTTTACGGCGAGTTGCATTGTGGTAAACACTCCCAAGGCGGCCAGAGGAAACGCTTTAAAGACACTGAAAATTTCACTGAATGCTTTTGGAATTCATCACGACACATGGGAGACTGCAGCCAGAGACCGAAATTTGTGGTGTGCATCATTATGCAAGGGTGCAGTCACTTGTGAGGCAACCAGGACTGCAAGAGTTGTGAAGAAAAGACAGAACAGAAAAACCACTGCAGAAAATCCTCCTCCAGAAACATCAAGCATTCTTTGTCCACATTGTCAAAGAACATTTCGAGCCAAAATAGGTCTTATCAGCCATCTTAGAACCCACGGCTCCACACCTTCAACCCCACTGGATGAAATGAATGGTCATCATCATTCTTGATGGACAAACAACATAACATTGGGGTAGGGTCAATGGGATACACAGGCCTCTCCACCACTTCATGGTAGGAGATCAGGAAGACAGGGGTCACCCAAAAGGGTTGAACAGGATCATGATCACCATCTAATGTCATGGTAGCTGACATGGGTAATGAAGCTTTTCTACAGTTCCCATTCTCTAGAAAAATATACCAATTCAAATGCTGCTATCTTTTCAGGCCATGATTCAAGGCTTTCTAGAATCCTCTCTTTACTGACTTCCTTTATCCTTTTTCCCCATTAAAAGTCCCTAAATCTTAAGAGACTCCATTCATCAAACAAGCAAAGAAATGCCCTGACACCATAATAAACGACTGGGTTAGAAAAGCCCTGATAAGAAAATATGCAAGCAATTGACTACATACTTATTAATAAAAAATTTAGAAATGTGTTAATTAATGTGAAGACAATGCCTGGTTCTGAGTGTAATAGTGATCATGTACCACTATGTGGACAAATAAAAGAAAGATTAAAAAGAGGGAAAAATGGTTAAGAACTTAATAAAGAGGCTCTGAAAGTAGATAAAGAAATTCAAGAACGATACAGAGTGACTGAAAAATAGGCACAATGCAATAGCTAAAATACAGAATATAAATGAACAATGGGAAATGTTAATTCATCAAACTAGCAAAGAAATATTACTGGAGAGAAGCCAAAACACTAAGACAAAAATGGATGAATGAAGAAATCTTAATGCTGATGGACAAAAGAAAACAGAGTAAAAGTGATAAACAAGAATACGCTAAGATAAATAAAGAAGTAAAAAATAAATGTGTGAAGGCAAAAGAAAGTTGGTTAAACGAGCGGTGCAAAAAAAATGGAATTAAATTCCATTCTTCTTCTTCTGCGTTATTCCAGAGTTTTTTTGGACGTGATTGCGCTGTGCCTGTTTACAGCAGAGCTGCGTTCTTGCGCCATTAGGCCGACACATCCGACTTCTGTGGGCATTTGTTGACCGGGTTAACCTTCCCGTGGGGTTTCTTAGGACGTTTGACTCTCACTGTTGTGATGTTATCCCCCATCCTAGCTGGCCCATACAGAACAGCCAAAGACATCCTGGTCAGCCCTCAAGGGAAGGCAGGGGCAGACCATGGGCATTCCCCGCCATCCAAGGAGGCTTCCATACTTGCAGAGCCATCACACAGCGCTCTGGTACTGGGCTCACCCAAGGAATCGTCACATCCTGCACATGGCTGCTTAGCCTCACTTCCGTATATTGGGCCTTCCGTTTACCATAGGCTGTTCCTCCGGAAACCAGAAGAATGTAGTCTGCAGATGACATCCACACAGTGAGCTTTCGATTAAGACTTTCCACATAATGGATTTGCTATCCAAGCAATATTCTATTTCATGCCACTAGGACACTTTTTCCACCTTTTATGAAGCCCACACAGTGAGCTTTCAATTCAGACTTTCCACGTAATGGATTTGCTACCCAAGCAATATTCCATTTCATGCCACCAGGACACTTTTTCCACCTTTCATGACACCCACATAGTGAGCTTTCAATTCGGACTTTCCACATAATGGATTTGCTATCCAAGCAATATTCCATTTCGTGCCACCAGGACACTTTTCCCACCTTTTATGAAGCCCACACAGTGAGCTTTCGATTTGGACTTTCCACGTAATAGATTTGCTATCCAAGCAATATTCCATTTCGTGCCACTATGACACTTTTTCCACATTTTATGAAGCCCACACAGTGAGCTGTCGATTCGGACTTTCCACGTAATGGATTTGCTAGCCAAGCAATATTCCATTTCATGCCTCTGGGACACTTTTGTAACCGACATACCTGTGGTATGAAGTGTGGCAGTCTAAATACTTCTTCATGCACCTTTAGATGTCAACCTGAATGTAGTTAAAGTAAGCTGCAGTCAATGTGAGCTTGGGTTCCAAATGTTGCTGTATGTAGCCGAGGCGCGGTGTTGGGGTGAGCGCCCAACATTGCTCAAATACCTCAATGGCTCGTGAATACATAACCTATGCAGCAAAAGTCCAACTCCTGGCCTTCACGTGGTGGGCCTGTTTAAACTAACAGGAGAAGGGGCGACGGCGAGTCTCTGGCGCCGGAAAATAACCAGTATGCTCTAGATGTGTATGCACGTACATGCATGCGCAGACAGGCGTGTGCGCGCGTACACATCTACACTCGAGTGAGACCACAGTCTGCTCTAGCAGACACTTAAGTCTGAGTATCAGACACTTAAACTTAAGACAGGTAATACAGATCTACATCTGATCAATTACTACTGTCCAAGTGACCGCCCACAGGCACTGGACACTCTACCACTAAAAGAAAAAATGATTGTGTGTGGCGATTTCAACAGCCACTCGCAGAGCTGGGGCTATGATCACATGGACCAGAGAGGAGAGAGACTGGAAGACTGGCAGGATGAGAATAGATTCATGTTGATTAACAAGCCGTCCGACCCACATACTTTCTACTCGAGATCATGGCACTCTACAACTACACCTGACCTGGCTTTTCATTCACCAGACCTGGAGTGGAACATTACACGAATTGTTGGGAAACAACTTGGTGGCAGTGACCATCGGCCAGTCTTTCTAACCGTAGAAAATGAGCTTGTAAGTTAAAGCAGCACCCTCTCGAGGTGGAACTACAAGAAAGCAGACTGGGCAATGTACAAGCATCGCACTAGCATACTGGTTAGAAACCTGAACACTGAGAAAGACATAAATAAAGTAGTTGAAGAGTTTGGGAAATGCACACTACAGGCAGCGCGAGAAACAGTACCAAGAGGAGCCCGTAAATAATATAAACCCTACTGGAGTAGTGAATTGGAACAGTTGCATAATGATGTGGAAGTGTGTAGAAAGCAAGCAGAGGCCACACCGAGCCAAAAGCACCACAGTAAATTCCAGCACGCAAAAGGAAAATTTCAAAGGTCCAAGCTACAGGCTAGGCGGAAAAACTGGCAGGAGAAAACGGAGTCTCTGAACTTTGAAAGAGACACAAGGAAATTGTGGAAGCTAATAAAACAACTTAACGATGAGGGCACAGGGAGAAACTCAAAAATTGCACTACATAAAGATGAAAACATCTTAACAAGAAAGCAAGCAGCTGATCAAGTTGCGGACTCGTTCGCACAAGATAACTATATCAAAATTAGTCCAGAGAAACAACAAGAGATTCGAGAGAAACGACAACATACAGGACAGAAGGAAATAGTACATGAGGTTCTGGAGGCACCCATCACAATCAGCGAACTGGAGCTAGCCATATCAAAACTGAAAATGAGAAAGTCACCAGGAGCTGATTGTATCTCCAATGAAATGATCAGGAACCTAGGAACAGAGGCCAAAACAAAGCTGTTGCAGATCTTCAATAACAGCTGGACCTTAGGCAGTGTTCCACAAGCCTGGAGAGAAGCAATCATGATACCCCTCCTAAAACCAGGGAAAGATGGTTCCATTGCCAGAAGAAGCTGGTGAAGAAACTGAAAAACTATAAAGTCAATGAAAGAATGTACAAATGGGTGAAAGCATACTTGCACAACAGAAGAGCCCGATACAGATAGACAGACTCAAGAGCAAGAAAGTACTACTTCGCCACAGTGTTCCCCAGGGTGGAGTCTTGTCACCCACACTTTTCCTAATCTTCATCAATGATCTTGTTGCTAAACTACCACATGGAATTAAAGCGGCAATGTACGCTGATGACCTGGTTCTATGGAGCACAAATGAACATGTGTCAGTGGCCACCAGACTGCTGCAAAGAGCTGTAGATACATTTGTTGCATGGGCAGATAGATGGTGTGTCAGCATAAACACTGACAAGTACAGCACACTCTATTTACCCTCTCTCCAAAACAAAAGGGAGGGATCATTAAGATAAATGGAATACCCCTAAGAGAAGATAAAGAACCAACATACCTTTGAGTAATATTTGATGACAGTCTGACATGGAGAAAGCACATCAACAAAGCAGTAGCAAAAGCCAAGAGGAAAATAGCCATTTGAGAAAACTAAGTGGAACCACATGGGGAGCCAGCAGGAAAATACTTAGCAAGGGTTATCAGCAGAGCATATGACACCTGGAATAGGGGTCAACTGCGTGGTGTTCAGCATAAAAAAACCACACTACAAGAGCTGGAAAAGGTGCAAAATCAAGCACTTAGAGTCACCACAGAAGAGATGAGATCAACCCCTATAGTGGAGATGGAGAAGATGGGGAGAACACAAGCACTGTGAGAGCGCAGTGATACAAAAATGCTACTATAAGCAGAAAAGTTCCTCAGCTTGCCAGGCCACCCTATGAACAACAGATCTGAAAACTTAGCTATGGGGCTGTTGAAAAGAAGCAGTTTTATCCACCAGGCCAAACGACTCTGCAGAGAAACCACCTATCTGCCCACAGTTGGTATCCTCCTGAAAACTATACCAGAGCGAACTCCATGGAAAGATGAACATGACTATCACTACAAATCCAGACAAAAGTGAGAGGAATATTTGACAAGGAAGAACAGAACAGTGTGCAGTGCAGAACAGCCACTCTCAGCTTCCTTGATGAAGAATACCCACAGGACTTCTGGATCCAAGTCTACACAGATGGGTCAGCACAAAATGCTGTCCGAAATGGAGGAGCAGGAGTGTACATAGAATACCCAAATAATACTAAGGACACGGCCTGAGTACCAGCAGGAAAGTACTGCCATAACTATGATGCTGAAATTGAGGCAATCAAGATAGCAACAGAGAAATTACTAAATACCAGCCATGGTACACAACCAGTGGTATTATTGACAGATGCAAATTCAGTACTTGAGGTACTCCTGTGTGGGGAAATTGCCAGTACTTTTTCTTTTCTTCTTCTTCTCCTCCATTTATCCAGAGTTTTTTCGGACGTGAATGTGTTGTGCCTGTTTACAGCAGAGCTGCGTTCTTGCGCCGTTACAACACATTCGATTTCTGCGGGCATTTGTTGACTGGGTTAACCTTTCCGGGGGTTTCTAAGGACATTTGACCGTCACTGTTGTGGTGTTATCCCCCATCCCAGTAACTAACAATGATTGCCTGAAAGAGGCTAATGAAACTAGAACATTATATACAACAATGAGAAAGAGACAAACAACAGCTTTCTTTAGTCATGTGATAAGAAAAGAGGCATTCACTGGAGAACATCTTGACAACTGGAAAGATCGAGGGGAAGAGAAGCAGGGGCAGACCAAGAGAAATGATGCTGGACGGATTGAGACGCTGGCATGGAGGAATATCAAAATCATTACTCAATGTTGGTGGAGAACATCAAACAACAAGATAGAGCAAGCCATAAACGCCTACACCAGCTGGCAGTGCACTTGATGATGATGATGAATCTGGTATTGCTTTCTGAACGAAAAGTTAACGCTCAAGTCCAACTTAACGGCGGTGTATGGATTGAACTTCCTACCTCGCCACCAGTGTACTGGAAGTTTAAGAGGAGCGCTTTCATCATTTCAGCCACATCGACGACTGTGAATTACATACCTATGCTGTCACATCCTGCTGCAGTAGATAGAGTAGATATCTATTATCTCCTTGGCTGGAAATCCGAAAGTATGATCCTCTCTAAAGTCACAAAGTGAAAGTCTAAATTCGAATACAATACACCAGCTAAAGTGACTTTAAGCAGTTCTAAAGAAAGCGACAAAGTTCAAGCATAACTGCACGCATCCTAATCCTCAATTAGTAACTGTATTGGGGTGTAAATTATGTCCAATGTTGACAAATATCCCCTAACCTAACTACTAACTGTGACTACTATTTGTTGATAGCTGTAAGCCACCATCTTGTAACGTCATCACATACGGACTTCCAGTTCCTATTATTTGTCATAAATAAAGAGCAAAAATGAGGCTGTCTATGCTTACTTGGTGCGTTTTTATATATCCACACATCATAATCTTAATATATGTATAATCCAACACGTTAATTCTCACAAATATTCAAATTAGGTTATGAACTATGAGATGTTTGCGTTTGGCCTTCGAGCGTGGAGCTCCAGTGGCACAATCGGTTAGCGCGCCGTACTTATAGACAGTACCTTCCCCATGCTGGTCATGGGAGAGTCATGCGGAGGTTGTGAGTTCGATCCTCACCTGGAGCATCCCAATTTTTTGGTGAAGTAGGTTTTTTCATATTTTATATAATTTTCCATCATAGACATGGGAATCTCGCGTGTTGGAAAATATTATTAATAAACTGTAGTTAACATATACATAATTTTTTTTTTTTTTTTTGCATATCCCTTTTACATATCGCAAGTGTGCCGCTGTGATCTCTTGGCAAGTTTACGTTCAGTAGTTTGCCATTACTTTCTGAACGACCGGCACCGATACCAACGCGAAAATAATGCAACGCGGTATGCTGCCAAATCGCGCTCAGCTGTGTTTCGAACACGAGTATACGGGATTACGAACCGCGTCCATTAAACCTTCGCCACGGAGCCGGCACATTTAAAATTAGACCAGTGCAAAACTTTTAAAGTGATTGATATTCTAGGACTAAAATGCAAAAGTATCGTCATCATCGTCCTGCCAAATGGCGTAGATTTTCATGCATCACCACAGACTTCGGTCTCATGTGTTCTGGATCAATTCGTTTAATAATACTCATTAATCTGTTGCCTTGCTTATTCCTTTCACCTAGGCCATTGCCATCAATCAAGCCACTGACTTTTTCATTGCTTACTGGATGTTATCTATGGAATTATCTAGAATACATTGGACCGAGATCAATGTAGATGACTGAATGCATTGGCAGGGATCCTGATGATGATATTTTTTGCTTTGAAATACCCGTGTATCACTGCTATTCAAACAATTTTGCGTTGGTCCAAAACAAAATTCAAAATGCTCAATATCATTATTGGTGTTCTATTGTACATGTCCAGAGGTTTTCCGTGTAGATTCACTAATAGCAGTTCTGGATGAATCTCAAAACTGAGAGGGAAGACCAGGAGAACTTTTAATCAGATAGCGGTGGGAATGATTAGTACAGTGTTTCCCAACGTGGGGCCCACGCCCCACAGGGGGGCAATTTGACTGTTAAGGGGGGCAATTCGAAAATGGAAGAAATCGGCTGAATATAACAAAACGGGGAGACTTGAGACTGAAGTTAACTAAATTGGACCCTGACATAAGATCTCTTTGCAGCAAGCATCAAGCGCAAGGATCTCACTAAATTTAAATAATAAATAATTACTAATAATTAAAATAATATAAAAAAATCTTTCATTAAAATTATTTTGTACTTGAATTTCAGTTCTCCATTATATGTTTTGAAAATTTACTTACTGTGTTTGCTCAATAATTACCTAGTGATTTCTTCCTAAAACCTATCATTCAAGTTTCTTTAGTGAACATTTCAATTTTTGAATATTAAAAATAATGTATATGTTGGGGGGGGGGGGCATGGGGCGGGGCGGGCAATATGAATTTTAGAAAGGCTTAAGTGGGGCATGGTACAAAAAAGGTTGGGAAACACTGGATTAGTAGCATGACTCTTCGCTGGTTGTTGAACGAAGGGACGGAGCACGTATGGGAACGTCCTGAGTGTAGTGATGTCAGTTCTTAACTCAACTCAACTCACTAATATCATTCTGTCTGAGATTGTCCAAAATCCATTAATTGTATTTGTACTCTGTTGATCCCAATGTATGCCAACTCCTCGTTTGTATTCTTTCCCTAGTAAATAACCCTGTATTTATCTAAATATGTAATACTGGTACAGTTATACCAGTAATGTAATATAGTTGATCTATGTGGATCTCACTAGGCACATCCATCACAAAGTGGCGATCTAAATATAACGCGACTGAGAAACATCAATGAGAGTGGGGGGGGGGGGGGGGGGATGTTAGTGAATCCCATTAGCACAGTGGCTACCTCGCTTATCTCCATGCACTACAGGGTGATCATTTGTTTGAAGCCCCGTCGATTTCGGGATTTCTTTTTCAAATTGATCCAGGTATCCGTGTCCTTCCAGCACAAAATTGATCCAGGCATCCGCGTCCTTCCAGCACAAAATTGATCCAGGAAATACTGTAGGAAGTAAAGGCGGTAGCTGTGATACTGACCAGATCATACACCGAATGCTTATTGGTCTATTTAAAAATTGGTCCAAAACTATGTATCCAATATACTTGCAGGAGTAGAACATGTCCTTTACTTTCTCATCATCATCTCATCATCATCTCATCTCATCAAGTTCCTCTTATACCTTGCGGTGTCGAGGTGAAGTATAAACTTCGTGAGAGTGCCCGATTATGGGCTTCATATATCGATATTCCCATGGACTCTGCTATTCCCTCCGTCCAACGTTTACGTGGTCGGCCTCTTCCTCTGCTTCCCTCTGGTCTGTACATCATTGCTTGTTGTGGTATGCTGTTGACTGGTAACCTACTTGCATGGCCAAACCATTTGACTTGCTGCTTTCTGATCAAATCTAATGCTGCTTTAACCCCCATTTTAGTCCTGATTTCTTCATTTCTGATCTTATCTCTTCTTGATACGTTGTTCTTCTCAGGAACCTCATTTCTGAAATGATGAATCGTTAATGAAGATTCGACACGTAACACCCAACTGTTTGATCTTCTTAGATGAAAAGAGGCTAATCAGCGCTCCGTATTCCTGTTGGCTTTCTCTACAGCTCGTCATAACTCTTCTAGAAGAGTTACCTGTCCTCGTAATTGGTTGTGTGTTACCGGGACAGTAAGCGAAGCAAAGAATAATAACATTGCACCCTATTATGCAAGTCGTAAGAGGCGACAAAGGAAGGGTTGTGCTTACGGTAGTCTATGAATTAGCTTTCCCTCTTACCAGTGCCCTTCGCCATTAGGTGAGCCCACTTCGACTTCAGAGATGTCAATGCATTAAAGAATTTAGTATTTGGGTACTTTAAAAAATACAGATAGAAGATTGTTGTTGTTGTTTGCATATCATTTACAGGACATTGCTGTCAACATCAGCATCTTTCAGCTGATTGTTGATTTCTTGGCAAGATTACGCTCAGTAGTTTGCCAATGCTTTCTGAGCGGCCGACTCACATACCCCGTAAGTTACCGACGCGATTCGAACCACTGCTGATTCTCACCGTCGTCACGTTACTTACGAGAGTATACGAGATTACGGAGAAAAGTCGCTAACCTCTAGGCCAGGAAGCCGGCAGATAGAAGATTAAGGAAGTTAATTGTGGAATAGCCCAAGCAAATGCATCATTTCACACAATACAAACTATTCTCAGAAATATATCTTTGTGATTTGAGCTGAGAAAAGTTCTTGAGCCATATATCGAGCCAATGTTGATGTATGGCAGCTAACCATGAGCAATTAGCAGATATGTAATCAGTTATAATATATTTAGTAGAAGAATGATGAGAATACCGTGGACAGATAGAACAGCAATGGAGATATCTTGAAGGAAGTTAACTCTAAATAAAAGATAATTGACTACTCGCGTCACAAGAAGACATGCTTGACATTCACACAGGCCTTGTGACATTCTTCGGTCATGGCATGATAAGGCAGAATACTGTAACTGTAACAATGGGACAATTGGAGGGGATGAGAGGCAGGAAGAGACCAAGAGAGAAGATGCCGGGTAGTTTCTTCTTCTCCTTTGCGTTCATCCGGAGTGTTTTTTCAGATGTGATTGCGGTGTGTCTGGTTAGGCACCCTTCGATCGAAACCCTTAGGTCAACACATCCGGCTTTTAGCGTGCATTTTTGACCAGGTTTGCATTCCTGTGAGACTCTCACTTTTGTGGTACCGTCCACCTCCCAGTTGGTCAAGTTGGAACAGTCGGAGACTTCACGGTCATATCCCTCAAAGGAAGGCAGGGACAGTCCATAGCATTTTCCGCCATCCTGGATGGTTTCCATAATTGCAAAGCCGACACATAACGCTCTGGTGCTGGGCTCACCGAGGGAATCGTCACGTCCTGCTCATGGCTACTTTAATTCCTCACTTCAATATATTGGGCATTTCGTTAACCCCGGGCCATTCCAGCACAAACCAGACAGGTCTGCAGACGGTATCCACTCAGCGAGTTTTCGACACGGACATGTGCTTGTCGTTGCGCCCGTCAGAGATGGTCCAGGCACGGCGGACATTCGGAAAACTACCTAGTCAGAGCTGTTCCGAACAAGAGCGGCATTCGGAAACTAGGTAGTCAGAGCTGTTCCTAGCACGAGAGACATTCGGACGAAACATTTCACTCGGACGTAAATGCGTAGTGCCAATTTTTATTTTGCCACCCGTAGGACGGCACTTCCGGCTTCGACGGGCTTTTTTTAATGAGGTTAGCCTCCCTCGGGTTTCGAGGCACGTTAGACTTATTGTTGTGATGTCGCCCACATCTCAGCTGGTCAAGATAGAACGATAAGAGACATCACGGTCGACCCTCAAGGGAAGGCAGAGGCAGACCATGGACATTCCCTCGCTATCCAAGGGGGCTTCCATAATTGCAGAGCCGGCACATATAGCTCTGAGAGTGGGCTCACCCGAGGAGTTGCCTCGTCCTGCTCATGGCTGCTTTAGCTCCTCACTTCCATGTGTTGGGCATCTCGCTTGCCACTGGTCGCTAAATCACACACCAGGAACCGTCGGTCTGCAGGCTTTCGTTTCCTACTACGCAATGGATTCGCTAGCCCATAGTGCGTTCCATTTCGTGTTATTGAGACATTTTTCCACCTTGTTTTTCTACCTTTGTCTACACTCTATGAGTTAGATACAGACAGTTTTCGTAGCCATTTCATTCGACTGGGGCACTTCTTCAACCTTTTTGTACTCGCTCACGAGGTAGGCTACATGTGCTGCCGGCTCAGCACCTTACCTCCGTACAGCAGTGAGCGAGAAACTGTCAGACCCTCTCATCCGGGGATCCCTCATATCCCCCAGCTGAGAGCCTTCGGACAGGTATCTGAACTGGGCACGTAGCGTGCTCAGTATCTCACCTCCGTTTTTCGGTAGGTGAGTATCGGCCCGGCTCTCTCATCCAAGGGTAGTAGCTTAGAGGCGTTCAGCTACATCTCTCAGATGGAGAGCTTTGTGTAAGTGTCTGGACAAAGTTTGTGGCTACATGCGCCTGAGTTTAAATTATGACTGCTATCCTCAGTCTATCTGCAGAGCAGCAGGTTGTGTCTCTCTTAGTCTGGTCCCTATCCCAAGAGCTGTCCGATATGTAGTTTATATCCATTGTCACAGCGCTTGGGGTCGGTGGGACACTCAAGCCCCCCCCCCCCCCACCGCGGCAAGGTGGAGACACATCGGGGGAGGCCGGGTAGTTTGATTTATTAATAGATATAATTTATATCATATAATATAATTTATATCATATCTGAAATGACTGTCAGTACACGAGTCAGAAAGTTGTGGACATACATGATCACCAACGACACACTGAATGGACTATGTGAAGAGAGCATTTAATAAAATGACGATTTAAATTGAATATAATATGTTAATGAAAGCTTTTATTTAGATTATTCTAACAGCGCAAGCAGTTAATATTTTCAGTAATTCACATGAATGAAATCATCACACAGGCCATGTTGGCCGTGGAGCTCCAGTGGCACAATCGGTTAGCGCGCCGTACTTATAGACAGTACCTTCCCCATGCTGGTCATGGGAGAGTTATGCGGAGGTTGTGAGTTCGATCCTCACCTGGAGCATCCCAATTTTTTTTTTCAAATCTCAAATTTGACTATATTCGGTTCTTTAATGTCTATTCATCTGATGTTATATTAGTTATAAATGCCATTTGCTATTTAACATTATCCACTTCGTTAAGAATATTCCCTTTCATTTCAAATTTTGGCTAATGTAGCTAGGTTAAAGTTAGTTAGTTGGTTACAGGACGTCGCAGTCAACCCCAGCATTTTTTTTCGTTCGTGATCTCCAGGCAAGTTTACGCTCAGTACTTTGCCAATGTAGCTAGGGATAAGTGTAATATTTGAATAGACATTTTAAAATTAACAAATGTCTAAAGATTGAGCACAATCCACAACTGGCAACGCTAACCGTATTCCGGTACGAACCTAAGGCCTTGTCAACGTCACTCTGGAAGCACCAGACTCGAGTTTCGCTCTCGTTTGAGCTCGTCAGTAGTGCATATCCTTGACCAGACCCGGAAACTATCCCCGGATCATTGGCATGTGTCGCGGGTGCGTAACCACTAGACCACGCGGTACACGCTAGACGCAACCAAATTATCACACTAGTATATCACAACGTCACCCATCGTAGGTTAACAAATGTCTGTCACAGCGCAAGCTGTTCATGTTGTCAGTAATACAAATCAATGAAATTGTCACGAGGGGCGTGTTGACCGTGGAGCTCCAGTGGCACAATCGGTTAGCGCGCCGTACTTATAGACAGTACCTTCCCCATGCTGGTCATGGGAGAGTCATGCGGAGGTTGTGAGTTCGATCCTCACCTGGAGCATCCCAATTTTTTTTTCCGACTCATCACATCTCTGGTACGCCTTGTCTTTTCGGAGAAGAGAAAGAGGAGGAAGAGAAAAAAACAAAAACTCGCAAGATATGTTCTGTCTGTTACAAATCACTAGTCCGAATTAAAAAGCAAAGAAACTAGGGCACTTAAGTGGTTATCAGCGTCCGGTGAAGTTATCCTTTACCAAAAACCTTACCAATCGGCTGGATGGATACCATACTTAAATAGACAAGATAAGCAGACAAGATAGACAGACAGATGTGTAGGTAGACAGATGGATGAATGGCTAGATGGGTTGTTTATACATAGATAACGATTAGAAAAATGCTGGAGGTAACTGCAATGTCCTATAAATGGGTTGATATCCCCCCCCCCCCCCCAAAAAAAAAAAAAAAAAAAACCTACCTAGTGACTAGAGTAGTGTAGTGTAGTGTTCTGTTCGCTGTGTGTGTTAGTGTTTTGGCCGCAAGGACTTGCTGGATGAACATTGACTACCTACAAACACGAGTAAGACGCTAATTATACCATGGAATCAAATTATTCTAAAGAAGCGAGGGTTAAGTGTAATACTTGAACAAACGTTTCAAAAAATTAACAACTATCTGTCTCAGCACAAACTGTTCATGTTTTCAGTAATCAAATGAATGAAATCGTCACGGAGGACCTGCTAGTCGTGGAGCTCCAGTGGCACAATCGGTTAGCGCGCCGTACTTATAGACAGTACCTTCCCCATGCTGGTCATGGGAGAGATATGCGGAGGTTGTGAGTTCGATCCTCACCTGGAGCATCCCAATGTTTTTTTTTTCCGACTCATCACATCTCTGGTACGCCTTGTCTTTTCGGAGAAGAGCAAAGACGGAAGAGAAAAAAAAAAAAAAAAAAAAAAAAAAACTCGCAAGATATGTTGTGTCTGTTAAAAATCACTAGTCCGAATTAAAAAGCAAAGAACCTGGGGCACTTAAGTGGTTATCAGCGTCCGGTGAAAGTTATCCTTTACCAAAAACCTTACCAATCGGCTGGATGGATAGATGAATGTATAAAAGTAAAACGATACATAAATAGACAAGATAAGCAGACAGATGTGTAGGTAGATAGATGGATGAATGGCTAGATGGCTTGTTTATACATAGATAGCGATTAGAAAAATGGTGGCAAAACACAAACAAGAAAAAAACAAAAACAAAAAAGAAACCACAACTCAAGCCAGCAGCAGCCGAGAAGTTCCAACCAGCTCCAAGACGATGTAGCCCAATCTACCAGTGACCTCCACACAGGAGGAAACAACAGCAACATCTGAGGACTTCACCGGCAGAATACTGCTCAAACAGACAAGCGTGGGTGAAGCTAAACTGTCGGCGCTACCAACAGACAAGATAATCAGTCTGTTGGAAAACGAGCTGGGAAGATACAGCATCAACCAGCTGCGCAAGACATCTGATGGAGTAGTGGTCTCCATCAATAAAAAACCCAAAAACCACAGCACTTATCCAGAAGATAACACAAGAGGAGAAAGCCACCATACAGTTTCACCACGACATAGTATTGGAAGCCGCCAGACACAGCATGATGAAACGATGGTCCATTAAACAGTCAAGACCCATCTCACCAACGACCAGATTAGGGAGATGCTGACAAGGGAGAACAAGAAACTCTAGATCACCAGTGCCGAGAGGATCATCGGAAAGAACAACATCCGCTCCACAGTCGTCATAGTAACATCGGAGGACCGACTGATCCCTCAATACATCAGATGGGACAAGAGAGACCAAGTTCCAGAGCACTACATACCGAGAGTGCTGCAGTGCTCTAAGTGTCAGAAGTTTTGGCACACCCGTGCCACCTGCAAGAGTGAGGTGGAGGTTTGCAGATACTGCTCTGGACCTCATCCATACAGCCAGTGCCAGCATGCAAAGATCGACAAGGACTTCAGGAGGCCTAACAATAACAGAAAATGCGCCAACTGCATCGGCAACCACGGCGCCAGTTCCTCGGCTGCCCCTGCCACCAAGACAGCAAAGAAGCCATGAAAATCTCTATCAAGTCTAACCTACCATATAAGGAAGCCAGGAGGCAGTACGAGGCGACCAACCGACTCACCAAAAATGACAAAGCGCAACAGGAAGGCCAACTGAAGGATCTGAGAACACAAATCAAAACCATGGAGGAAGGAAAAGCCAAGACGTAAGAAACACAGATAACAGCCGCTCAGCGCATCCTGGACGAAACGAAGCAAGTCCAGCAGAAGATTGAGCAGGATGTCGCTCGAATGGCTGCTATACAGGCTGAGACAGAAGAAAGGCTATCAAGCAGGGAGGAGGAAAAACACAAGAAGCAAGAAAAACACATAACGGCCGTTTAGCGCATCCTCGACGAAATGAAGCAAGTGCAGCAGAAGATAAAACAGGATGTCGCTCGAATGGCTGCCATAAATAAAGGCTGAGACGGATGAACAGCTATCTAACGTACAAGATGTGAAACGAAACACAGAAATCACTCTTGATAAGATACTAAACTTGAACTGCCCAAGATCCAGACAGCCACACCCGAACCAAAGGATACAAGGGCACAAACAGAAGAAGAAGCAACAGAGGAAGAACGATATCGCTCACCACCAAAATCCGACTGGCGAACGCCGAGAAGATTCGAAGGCAACTCACGACGGGGAAATAGGAGGAACACCAGGAGAGGCGACAACTGGTAAAACTCCCTGAAGGAAACAGCACCATATGACGGGGTGGGTACCCAATTACTCCAGGCCTCAACACTCGGTCCAGACATGAAAAACCTCATCAAGAAAGTAACGAACGCAATCAACACATCAGAAGCCGGGAAGTTGACAACAAGCAGCCCAAAGTACGAAAGACAAACTTCAAGCTACCATAAACACCCCTATTCGAAGGCTGAAAGGGGGTACTCGTACCAGAAATAATTGGAACTGAAATTGGAATTGAAAAAAAAAAAACCTATCTAGTGACTAGAGTAGTGTAGTGTAGTGTTCTGTTCGCTGTGTTACTAACACAAAAATGTTTAGTGTTTTGGCCGCAAGGACCTGCTGGATGAACATTGACTATCTCACTATCTACAAACACGAGTAAAACGCTAATTATACCATGGAATCAAATTATTCTAAAGAAGCGAGGGTTAAGTGTAATACTTGAACAAACGTTTCATAAAATTAACAACTATCTGTCTCAGCACAAACTGTTCATGTTTTCAGTAATCAAATGAATGAAATCGTCACGGAGGACCTGCTGGTCGTGGAGCTCCAGTGGCACAATCGGTTAGCGCGCCGTACTTATAGACAGTACCTTCCCCATGCTGGTCATGGGAGAGTTATGCGGAGGTTGTGAGTTCGATCCTCACCTGGAGCATCCTTTGTTTTGTTTTTCCTTTACTTTTCAAGCCGGCTTTGTGCAAACAGAAAGGGTTCGTTGTAAATGTGAAATTGCAGACTGAAACAATAGGTGTGACCAATGCGTTTTAATTATTTCAGTTTAAGTATTATTCATTTATTCACTTCATATAACAGAAGTATATGCATCCCACGAGATGCAACGAAATATGCCAGACAATTTATAATGCAACATATTGTTTGTGTCTTCTGTGTTTAATTATTTCACTAAGGGACTACCTTGTTTTGAAGAGCGAAAACCTGGGAAGCCATGTTATGTTGTACTGGTTGAGCATCACTGTAGACGACGGGTTTATTCATAGATAACGAGGCAAGCATTGCAAGGCAAACCTAATGTCCACTGTTGGTATTGTCTGGGAAATAGATAGTATGGCATTAACAACAACACAGACTATCAATCATCAATGCGAGATTCAGTCTCGCGTGTCTTGGTGAGGCGAGCGACGTGCTGGAATGGACCTATGGGATGAACGTTGACTATGCACCAAGGCAATGAGTAAGTCGCTGCTTATAGCAATATAACATTTAATGAAATGATGGCAATGTATTTAGGATTGAATACAACAACAGTTGGTTGCCGGGCCGTGCCGTGTTATGATACACACAGGCAGTCGTATCAGGCGGCAGCGTAAGGGGGTTCATAAGAGGGGAGGGTGGGCGTTTTAAAAGGGAAAAAAAAATATGTAAGGGGCGGCATTTCGAAGATTTGCATCATAATGAGAAAATATACCCCACGGTCCTGGTTGGGTGAACGCTTTTCAATTAACTACAGGCTGTGAAGTCTTCCACACAAAATAAAGTCGCTTCAAAGTCGACTTCATTGCACCGGGTTTTATCCCATATGGCATGATATGGCTCGGTCTCTTTCCGCAGCGCGGAAAGCGTCGCACAAAGTACGAACTCCGTAGCTCCAATAACGACCCACAGGAGTCTCCGAAAAATTTCACTCATGAACGGAAGGACGCGGCGCGGAATCGAACCCACAACCTTCGGAGCCCGCGTCAGCGCAATCTAAGGTTCTTTTCATTAATACATCATCCTCATGGTCTTCCACTTTTTCCGTTAAGTGTCGTGGACAGGAATAATTAGCGTTTCAGCGCCCGATGGGTGGCAGTGGATATCATCAATCTTTGATATCATCAATCCATTTTCTTATCGATGAAATCGTCACACGGGCCTTGCTGACTGTGGAGCTCCAGTGGCACAATCGGTTAGCGCGCCGTACTTATAGACAGTACCTTCCCCATGCTGGTCATGGGAGAGTCATGCGGAGGTTGTGAGTTCGATCCTCACCTGGAGCATCCCAATTTTTTTTCTTTTTTTTTTTCTCTCTCTCTCTCCCCCCCCCCCCTCCCCACCAAACCAAAGGCGACGAGTAAAGAAACAAGATCGGGGGAAAAGGGGGGGGGGAGATGACATTTATTTTATCAAAGATCTTTTATTCTGTTCATCTTTCGACTAAACGATGCCGAAGTCATCCAGGTACAGTATTTATGATTTATCTCTGTCTTCCCCTTCTTCTCGTCTAAGTCTTATCAAGTTTGTCAGTTGTTGCTAAGTAGTAAACTACACCAACTAGCCTATAACCTAACTTTAGCAAACTTATTATTAAATATTTGTATGTGTCCAAACACAATTGTATGATAATATTAAAAATAAAAGCGTCAAAAAGTTGACACAACACACACACTAACACTGTTAGTATGTGTGTTGTGTCAACTTGTTGACGCTTTTATTTTTACTTGTTGACGCTTTTAACACGCAGTTGACAACAGCCCTCGTTACTTTCCTCGACCTCTAGGCAGGATTTAGTATCGGAATCGAAAGTTCAGTGCGCAAGCGCGTGTTGTATCTACAAAATGGCAGGTGATATGTGGTATGTATACAGTAAATACAGCATTATACCAAATACATATTTACACACATATATAGTATACAATAACAGGAGAATATTTGATGTAAACATATAAAATACAATTAGAAATGTATTTAAAATTACACTTAAATTATGCTTCAGGACGTAAAGCAAGAGATCGACGTGTATTTGAACTCACAGCCGAGGGAGGTGTGATTGTGAATCATAAGTACTCCTGTAACTGTAAGCTAAAAAACTAAAAACAATAATTTAATTATGAAAACAAATATTTTACGTTGACAAAATGACACAGCTCGATAACTCTTCCACGAAATTTATAAGCGGTTATGTTAAATTATCTCGTATTATTTATTGGCAAAAGTTGATAACAAGAATAAATTGAATTGAGTATTATAATAAAAATGAAATGTTAACTAAATTAACTTTTTGTGGTAACTGAGAAACTTTTTGGGAAAAGAGCAAGGGGAAGACAGAGAGTTAAATACCTTGATAGCTTGGCTTATGGCATAGTTGGGGTCAGAATGCTGACCCGAACCAAGACTCTGGTGTATGTGTGATGTTGATTCCTAATATTCGTTAGTTAGTTAGTCGACAGATCATCCTCATTGCACATCAAACCATTCAGTTCAGTCCATAAGAGCTCGGATCCCCTCCTCAGCAAATCCTGCAGCGTGTAGCGGCTAACAACATCAGTTCTGTGTTGGTTTATCAATCTTCTTTGGCTTCCTGCGTAGTGTTCTTGTTTGGCCACCCCTCTTTTAATTTGCTGTTCTCGCAGTCTGGCCATGGTTGTAGATTCACAGTCATCACTTGGTTCTCGCAAAAGTCTTACTTCTTGCAGAGCATTCAGAATGTCAGCCTGGTTCATGGCACGTCTGCCCTCCACAGTAGCCTTACCTGCGAGCTTGTCAGCCCGCTCATTTCCTTGTACTCCCACATGCACTGGCGTGAAGATGAAACTAATCTTTGCCAGCCGTCCCTTGCTCCAGAGACAGCAACCATTCTCTTCGGATCCACCCCATCTCTATCCTCTTGAGCATGCTCATTGAGTTGCTAAGGAAACATGCCCTAGTGAATGTCTGTGTCTCGAGCCATGTTATTGCTTTACTTACTGCCATGACTTCCATAGTCAGGCTACTTGTGTTCTCAGCAAAAGCACCAGAGTCCTCCTTCACACTTCTCCCTCCGGCCTGAGCCGTAAAGGCCCATGAGCTTCTCACATGTCGGACGACCGACCCATCTGTGATTCCTAAGCGCCATTATGATTCCTAATATTTAACTTCATTAAAAGAGGGATAGTTAAAATATGTGTTGTCACAGTGTCATGTGCTGTAGTACACATATTGATAATGCCGGCTGGCATGACTGATCATGCTGCTCCACAAATAGCGATCTCTGACGGCATGGAAGAATTCACATGTTGATTCCCTTCCGTGCCATAACACAAGACTGTCAAGAATTTTCTCACGCTGTCTTTCTCTATTTCTCTTTCCATAAATCTTTCTGTTCCAGTGTTTGTGTGACAGCTAGAAAAGAAGAGGAAGAAGAGAGAGGAGGGAGGGAGGAGAGAGAGAAGAGAAAGAAAGGAATGATGAGGGAAACGATATAAATAGTGTGAAGCCTAAAAGTTCGTTCCTCAGTCGAACTCTGCCTACTACACACTACCTTTGATAGTAAAGAAAGATGAAGAGAGAGAAGGAGAAAAAGAGGATGAGAGTAAGGGATACGACAGATGTAGGTTTGTGTCTCCGCGTGAGAACAATAGTTAATTACTATTGCACCATCAATGTCTCGTGGTCTATGTTATCAGGTTATAGAAGAAATGTACAGCCTCACAAGGTCTCTAAGCTACTCTACTTATATTACTTCAGACTGACAAGTCGAAATAAAAGACAACTCAATCATATATTTATTTCCTTCTTGAACAATAACAGAGTGACAATCTACAACATAATCGCATAGAGTAATCAGTACATGCATTGCAGACACATAATGCATATTGAACTGTAATAATACGATGCTGCATTACCTCACAAGGGAGAGATAGATAGTGTAACAGCCTATGCAACTGGATGTTAGGGGAATGCCACTTATTATCACCTATTAACCGCATGAAGTAAAAGACTAAAGCTAGGAATTACACCGGCTTTGTTTCGTAACTATCTTTCCGTAGGCTTATTAGTGGTACATGTATTCAGCCCAAATATCCATTGATCCACAGATTGATCCATCAATCCATATACCCAGGGAATTAATTCTCTCCCATCCAACTTGTTCAGCGGGTAACTGTTTATTCAGCTATACCCGGTATGTCTAGGCAACTCCAGTTTACCCAGAAAATGTCTGAAACATTATAAAATAATACCCGTGAGTTTTATGTCACAATCAACCTTAGTCTTTCACTACCAACAAAGTCTTTAACAGCTATTGCTTCCCTATCTACGCTAGTATCAATATATCTTAGCTATAACATAAATTAACAACAGTATTTTAAACACAGTAATTTATCGTTTATATATATTTAACTAACATTATTATCGCCTATTTCCCGACGCGCCGCCTACAGCCAACATTAAGTATTTAACCATTTACCCGAAGATTTGAACTCGCTGCCTGTACCACGCCAGGCCAGCCTTTCGCCACCTTAGCTACACAGCAGCAGAAGCGCGACTTCCTTTCACCTATGTCCAGCGAACAAAAGACACGCATTCTTTCCTGTGCCCGCCCCGTCTCTGGCCAACGATCTCACCTGCCCCTATTGTCTGGTTGACCTAGTGATCGCGAGTGCCTGGCTATCTTCTTCTGCCGTCTGCTGTGTTTGGTCGCTGTGTTTATATTCTTGCAATAGCCTTTCGTTTTATATGCCGTGTTGACCCACCTAGTTATCATTAATCTTTTAGTCTAATTACTTAATTTACCTGCACATATATGGTTTATCCACACTCTGCCCACCTAACCGATTAATTTGACTCCCAACACTCTATTTCGGCCATTTAAATATAGGTCATTTGCAGGACGTCGCATCCAATCCTGCTCCTTGTCGGGTCGCGGTAAGTTCACCTACTGTAGTTTGCTATAGCTCTCTAAACTAAGGTACCTGATTATAATATACAATTAAACTAATTAGGTCTAAGTCTTATGTAAACTTACATTCTTCTTCTGCCGTCCAGTCGATCTTCTGGGTTCCATAGTTGAAATTCGATTTCTCTCTTCCACCTCTCGTTTGTCGTGGATCCCACTTGACCTTTCCAATCATGTTTGCCATTAGTCTCCTGTGTGATTCCGATTGATCTTAGTCTCCTGTGTGATTCCGATCGCAGTCTGGCTAGTGGTTGTCCTATCTGACGTTAGCCATCATCTGCAACTACTGAGTGCTCTTCTTTAGCCAACAGTCCTTCTCAAATGGCTTGCACGCCATTTTGTGATCCTCGGAATTTGCGTTCCACTCCATCAGATGTATCTATCTGGAATAAATGGTTCACAGATCCTTGACCATCCTACTTTACTTCGGCAGCCCAGACGAAACCGTGATATATGCATCCTTTCTGTCTTTAATACTGCCTCTCCATCTTCCTGGACACTAAACAGCCTGGTATATAGACATCACCATTGCTGGAGTTCCAAACTCACACTTCCTCCTGGGCTGGGCGACTGCCCAGCCCTCGGCCCTGTTGCTACCGCACTCTTGCTCGTTACACACTGTCTAAACTGACTGGATCCAACGTATATATCACCTCTTGAGTTGGCGCCTTTCTCGAATCACATGACCAGGCTTCTCTCACCTCGTGAAAGACTACCCAATCAGTACCTCGCGTACTCTGCTTAATTTGCATACTACCATCATATCATTAACCCAAATCTACATTGTTAGCTGGAGTTCACGGCCAAGTTCAGTTCTAAGTTCATGTACTTTTTCCCGCTACCATAAATTCGGAGAGTGGCGTTCTCTTCTGACAGCCAAGGTCCTTCCAATGCCGCCTTGTACCCATAAATTCTGCTGCCTCCAAAGTTCACCATTGTCCCTCTGACAGCTTGAACCCAAAGTGTACAATACATTTGGCACTCCTCTCCCTGAGAAACTTCCAGTCAACAATAGCAGGTGACCTTGCGGCTATTCAGCAATGCACTCCCGCTCAAACTGGTCCTTGAACTTTTTGTTTCCAAAAATATTCCAGTTCATGTTCTCCCGCTAATCTTGGGCGATTTGCTAAAGTCGTCCTGTCTCATTTGTCTTCTCATAATGTGGCCAAAAAATGATGACTGCTTCATTATGATGTTTGTGACAGCCTCCTTCGTAATGTCCAGATTGCTAATTTTAGCTGTCCAATGAATTTTCATAATTCTTCTATAAAACCACATCTCTAAGGATTTTCTCGCCTGTTTACTAATTGTCCAGGATTTGCATGTGGGTGGGAGGGAGAATGTTGGCTCTGGGTGGGCCACACATTGAGAATGCCTGAGACTTGTATCACCCGTCTATTAATGGGGGATATTAGGGAAGCATGATGTATTCATGGATGCACACTGAGAAAAGCCAAACACAAATGGTGAGTTGCATGGAATACAAAAAGTTCAGAACAAGAAAAAAAACAAAAACAAATAATACTGCACTTCAAATAAATAGTAACTGCTGAGAATTTATAATTAACATTATGCTTTTTAACTTTCTTGAGAGAGATATTCAAACATCTGTTCACTCATGTTATCTTCTTCTTCTGCGTTCATCCAGATTTATTTTTCGGATGTGACTGCGTTGTGCCTGTTTACAGCAGAGCTGCGTTCTTGCGCCGTTAGGCCGACACATCCGACTTCTGCGGGCATTTGTTGACCGGGTAAACCTTCCCGGGGACTCATGTTATCATTTCCTGCATCATCTCTTCTCCAAGGTCTGGGGGGAAATAGCTGACAAGAAAACATCCCTGTACAGGAAGCTGTAAAAGATAGCCAGATCTACTACTGGCATCTTGCTGTCTTGACAGACAGTAGTTTGTAACATTGTGCTTCCCAAAAAGCACAATAACTACACCCATAATGAGGACCAGGGGTGGAGTTATACCTCTCTAACGCACAAAACCTGGACTAAATTCAAGAAACCATGTGTTGCCCAAAGGGATTTATTATTATTATTATTATTATTATTATTATTATTATTATTATTATTATTATTATTATTATTATTATTATTCTATGTGTGCCCACCCTTTTGGTCTGAGGTAGTGGTCTCTTGTTGAATAACTGGTACCTCAGGACATGGCATTTGTTCCATACATACAGCACTCAGAGAGACAGGGTTAATTATCATCATTGACTGTTGAAGGAAGACAGTAAACATCACATGGTTAATCAAACATAGATCACTATAACAAGTGTGTTATTTTTTGGGCAACCAAATTCTGCACCAGTCCAATTCATTTTGCTAACATGTTTTGTCAGACTTTCATTAAAATAGAAGCTGCTGAAAAATATTTGCTTTTGATAAGGATAAAGCTAGGGTAAGTAGGTCAGTGAAAAGTGTTTTTCATTGGAGCCATTTAAAAGAATTTACATATTGAATAAGTTACATAGGATTATATAGGTTTATGTAAATGTTGCAGGGACAGTTACAGTAAATGTTACAGGAATCTCCGTGGCGAAGTGGTCAAGCTGTTTGACATGGGCTCTGAAGGTTTTGGGTTCGATTCCGGGCAGCGTCCTTCAGTTCATGAGTGAAATTTTTTGGAGATGCCTGTTGGTTGTCGCAAGAGCTATGGAGTTCGTGCTTTGTGCGACGCTTTCCGCGCTGTGGAAAGAGACAGAGCCATATGGGATAAAACCCGGTGCAGTAAAGTCGACTTTGTCGACTTTTAAGCAAATTTTAAAATGTTACACGTCAATAAAGTGTTAGCAAATATTTATTGGCACTTACAGAATATGAAAACTATGTACACTGGAGATAGAGGCCACATTCACTGTGAATGTTCTCTGACCTGCCACCTTCCCTGTGAATGTTCTCACACTTGCCACCTTCCCTGTGAATGTTCTCTTACCTGCCACCTTCCTTGTGAATGTTCTCACACCCACTACTTTCACTGTGAATGATCTCACACCTGCCACCTTCCCTGTGAATGTTCTCACATGTGCCACTTTCCCTGTGAATGTTCTCACACCTGCCACTGTCCATGTGAATGTTCTCTTACCTGCCACCTTCCCTGTGAATGTTCTCTTACCTGCCACCTACCCTGTGAATGTTCTCTTACCTGCCACCTTCCCTGTGAATGTTCTCTGACCTGCCACCTTCCCTGTGAATGTTCTCTGACCTGCCACCTTCCCTGTGAATGTTCTCACACCTGCCACATTCCCTGTGAATGTTCTCTTACCTGCCACCTTCCCTGTGAATGTTCTCTGACCTGCCACCTTCCCTGTGAATGTTCTCTGACCTGCCACCTTCCCTGTGAATGTTCTCACACCTGCCACATTCCCTGTGAATGTTCTCTTACCTGCCACCTTCCCTGTGAATGTTCTCTTACTTGCCACCCTCCCTGTGAATGTTCTCACGCCTGCCACCTTCCCTGTGAATGTTTTCTTACCTGCCACCTTCCCTGTGAATGTTCTCTTACTTGCCACCCTCCCTGTGAATGTTCTCATGCCTACCACCTTCCCTGTGAATGTTCTCTTACCTGCCACCTTCCGTGTTAATGTTTTCTTACCTGCCACCTTCCGTGTTAATGTTTTCTTACCTGCCACCTTCCCTGTGAATGTTCTCACATCTGTCACCTTCACTGTGAATGTTCTCTTACTTGCCACTTTCCCTATGAATGTTCTCTTATCTGCCACCTTCCCTGTGAATGTTCTCTTACTTGCCACTTTCCCTGTGAATATTCTCACACATGCCACCTTCCCTGTGAATGTTCTCTTACTTGCCACCTTCCCTGTGAATGTTCTCTTACCTGCCACCTTCCCTGTGAATGTTCTCACACCTGCTGTCTTACCTGTGAATGTTCTCACACCTACCACCTTCCCTGTGAATGTTCTCACACCTACCACCTTCCCTGTGAATGTTCTCACACCTACCACCTTCCCTGTGAATGTTCTCACACCTACCACCTTCCCTGTGAATGTTCTCTTACCTGCCACCTTCCCTGTGAATGTTCTCTTACCTGCCACCTTCCCTGTGAATGTTCTCACACCTGCTGTCTTCCCTGTGAATGTTCTCACACCTGCTGTCTTCCTTGTGAATGTTCTCACACCTACCACCTTCCCTGTGAATGTTCTCACACCTACCACCTTACCTGTGAATGTTCTCACACCTACCACCTTCTCTGTGAATGTTCTCACTCTGTCACCTTCCCTGTGAATGTTCTCTTATCTGCCACCTTCCCTGTGAATGTTCTCTTACTTGCCATTTTCCCTGTGAATATTCTCACACATGCAACCTTCCCTGTGAATGTTCTCTTACTTGCCACCTTTCCTGTGAATGTTCTCTTACCTGCCACCTTCCCTGTGAATGTTCTCACACTTGCCACCCTCCCTGTGAATGTTCTCACACTTGCCACCCTCCCTGTGAATGTTCTCACACCTGCTGTCTTCCCTGTGAATGTTCTCACGCCTACCACCTTCCCTGTGGTTTCTTACAGTATTTGGGAAACACTGACCTCGGATTGCTTTACAACAGTTTTGCCATTATAGGTAGGCTGCCTACTCTTTCCTTTGTAGATATCAGTTTTGCTGTCATGAATGTTTGAAGTAATGTTTTTGTAACATTTACTTAAAACTCTTGTGCACAAGTGTCTTCGTCAGCAGTAAACACTTTCACTATGCATCTTTTTCATCAGTGGTCTTAGACAGGAAGTCACTTGAAGTATGATCTGTTCTTCACAATTTGTTTTGTAGTGTTGTTTCTGTATGCCAGATTTCCATTCTCCTGTCTGACAAATTCTGGTCACTCATGAAGGATTTGCTTTGGTGCTTCGTAGTTTCAACTGGCAGAGTCACTGAGGCCCATTTGAAGAAGATGTCTGGTAGAAGATCCTTGCCCTCTCATTTCTGCCTAAAATGGTATCGAAAAGGGGGTTGACTGCTGTCGACCTTATAATGGAATCTGAATAGATACAAAATATAGCTAGGAGGCTCGATAAAAGAGAAAAAGCCACACAGATGCAAACAAACATTTCGACCACAGTCTGTATCAACAAACAAGAAAATCAGGGGGTCTCAATGCCAGAGTTGTGAAACTGCCTGTCTTGCGCACCAAAGGTGGTGTGCTAATTTCAGGACTCGATTATTTAGTTAATGAGTGCAATTTTCTCAAAAACTCCTGGGAGTCACTGCTGGAACTATGAAGTTTGTGCTCGGTGGACGCTTTCAGCAGTCTGCTCTGCATGAGACCAAGCGATGTGGGAATAAACCCAGTGCAACGGAGTTAACCCTAAGCCTTTAAACCCCCCTCATTTGAAAAAGAACAACAAAAAAGAATACTTGTTTCTGCCTAGCTTATTGTGCACAACTATCAAAAGGTGTTATTTTCAGCATTCAAATTTCATAATAATGAATGGACTGTACTTAACTCAGATTCAGTGTTTGTATGATAAATACATATCTTGTATCTTTTTTTTTCTCAGGCTTAATGAATATGATGCCTGTTCCCTCCTGGGACAGGAACTGATGGAACACATAAATGAGAGGAACAAACATGCACGCACAAGTTCGGCCTACACAAAGGTACTGTTGTTATCAATATAGATATACCAGTCTTACATCTGACATAACTTAAGGATGCAATCTTGTATGAAAAATTATCAGATGGTCTCTCTCTCTCTCTCTCTCTCTCTCTCTCTCTCTCTCTCTCTCTCTCTCTCTCTCTCTCTCTCTCTCTCTCTCTCTCTCTCTCTCTCTCTCTCTCTCTCTCTCTCTCTCTCTCTCTCTCTCTCTCTATTTATTTGTTCACATGTTTTGAACTTGACCGTAGTCCACAAACACTTGCTACTGATAGTGTATATAAGGTATAGCTTTCCCTATTACCAGTGCCCCTCGCCATCTGGTAAACCCTCTCCGACTTCTGAGGGTTTTGTAATCTACATCTCCAAGGATGAAATGTCAATATTGAAGACCAGTTGATCAGAGCGTGGAATGAACCCACTACGTAGCAGTCTGCAGAGAAAGTTTAAGCATGTTAAACCTCTCAGCCATACTAACCTCCGATAATCTTATGAAAAATGCAATTCGCAAGTGTGTCTTGTGACCTCCTTAGCTTTTCCTCCCAATTACGAGAGTAAGTTAATAAGTAAGTCACAAATGGCTGTAGAAAAATAACTAACTATGATAACTTGAAACCAGTTTATTTTTATACATACATTGTCCCTTTATTTCTCAACATAATTTCCACCAACATTGATGCATTTATCCCATCGTTTTATCAGTCTTCCCAAACCGGCTGCATAGAACTGCGTGCTTTGTTTCCATTTACCTGCCATCTCACAGAACTGTGTGACTTACTTATTGACTCACCCTCGTAACTTTTTCTACCCAGCTATGTACGCTGTACGGGAAATCGCTAGGGGCTAAGTCCACTAAAAACCCACCTTGGCGGGAGACATTTTGCGAGTGACGCCGAAGTTGAATGTGAAGTGAAAACATGGTTTAGAAAACAGAGCATGCAGTTCTATGCAGCTGGTTTGGGAGGACTGATAAAATTATGGGATAAGTACATCAATGTTGGTGGAGATTATCTTGAGAAATAAAGGGACAATGTATGTATTAAAAATAAATTGGTCAAGTTGTTATCATATTTAGTTATTTTTCTACAGCCATTTGTGACTTACTTATTAACTTACCCTCGTATGTTTATACAGACCCATTATATATTTTAGAAGATTTATACCAGAATCCATCTTTACCTGGTCACCTCCAGTGTTTTTGCACAGGTTACCTGTTAAGAAAACAGATGCTATGAATGCCCAATGTTATGGAAGACGCCTAGAATAAATTGATGATGATGATATTAGCATATTTCTAAGATGATTATGAAGCAGTGATTCCGAAAGTTTATAGTGCGACTCATATGTGGGCAATATAATGATTGAGTGGATTGGTGAATTGAGTTGAGTTTACACGTACTACTATATTGCCAAGAAAGAGGTGTATGTTTGCAGTGTATTTGACCCAGGTGGAAATTAGGTGGTAGCCTGAACCAGTTTGAGAACCATTGTTATAGAGACACCATTGGCTTATATTAGTTTTAAATGTTTAATATAATTTGAGTTTTACTATTTAGAATAATTACAGATCAGATAATAACACTTTCCATACAGCTTCATCTTACCTAATTGAAATAAACAGCAGTTCAAGTCCAAATATGGATTCTGTGAAGAACCTCAAGACATCCATCACATGCATCTGGACATGGACTCACTGTGGAAGTGGTAAATAAATGAAATTCTTATGGAAAGAGCAATAGGGAAAGAGAAAGTTATAGATTGACTTTTGTCTGAGTTGGAAGAAAGAACAGTGGGGAATCTAGTCATCCCGCATTATAAATGGTAATGGAAGAACATACACTGCTGCAGGTGTGTAAAATCATCACATAAGCTAGGTCATAGTATTTTGACATGGAACAGCAAGCTTCTGTTCGTTCTTCCTACTGTAATTCCACAGCTTCAGTCTAGGATGCACAAGGTCTCTAACACTTTGCTTCTCTAAAACTGTACATTTGGATTATCCTAGCTTGGTCGATATTGATATCATGGAAAAACTCGATAGTTACTCATTAGATGTGTGAAAGTATATGAAACTATGAGATATCTTTATTATTATCATCAGTATGCTTATGATTTCAATCTACTTTCAACAGCTGTCAGCCCAGATTCGCTCAAAGAGCCGCCAGTATATTTCTGACTTGAGTAAACTGAAGCAAAATTTGATGAGGGCATCTTCCTCTTATCACATGTATCCTTTAATCAGTATGCCTTGGCATAGCTGCTAACAATCATATGTCTCCAGTTACAACATGTCTCCACAGTCGTAACATGACTCCAGTGTTATTGTCATAGCATATCTGTGGTTGTCTTTATATTGTCTTTACGTGTCTCCAGTTACAACATGTCTCCACAGTTGTAACATGACTCCAGTGTTATTGTCATAGCATATCTGTGGTTGTCTTTATATTGTCTTTATGTGTCTCCAGTTACAACATGTCACCACAGTCGTAACATGACTCCAGTGTTATTGTCATAGCATATCTGTGGTTGTCTTTATATTGTCTTTATGTGTCTCCAGTTACAACATGTCTCCACAGTCATTACGTGTCTCCACAGTCATTACATGGCTCCCACAGCTGGTATATGTCTTCCACACTCATTACATGTCTCCACAGTCATTACATGTCTCTAGTCACAACATGTCTCCACAGTCATCACATGTCTCTAGTCACAACATGTCTCCACTGTCATTACATGTCTCTAGTCACAACATGTCTCCACAGTCATTCCATGTTTCTAGTTACATCATGTCTCACACAGTCATTACGTCTCTAGTCACAACATGTCTCCACAGTCATTACATGGCTCCCACAGCTGGTATATGTCTTCCACGCTCATTACATGTCTCCACAGTCATTACATGTCTCTAGTCACAACATGTCTCCACAGTAATTACATGTCTCTAGTCACAACATATCTCCACAGTCATTACATGTCTCTAGTCACAACATATCTCCACAGTCATTACATGTCTCTAGTCACAACATGTCTCCACAGTCATTACATGTCTCCACAGTCATTACATGTCTCTAGTGACATCATGTCTCACACAGTCATTACATGTCTCTAGTCACATCATGTCTCCACAGTCATTACATGTCTCTAGTCACATCATGTCTCACACAGTCATTACATGTCTCTAGTTACAACATGTCTCCACAGTCATTACATGTCTCTAGTCACATCATGTCTCACAGTCATTACATGTCTCTAGTCACAACATGTCTCACACAGTCATTACATGTCTCTAGTCACAACATGTCTCACAGTCATTACATGTCTCTAGTCACATCATGTCTCACAGTCATTACATGTCTCTAGTCACAACATGTCTCACAGTCATTACATGTCTCTAGTCACAACATGTCTCACAGTCATCACATGTCTCTAGTCACAACATGTCTCACAGTCATTACATGTCTCAGTAGTCATTACATGTTTCCACAGTCATTACATGTCTCTAGTCACAACATGTCTCCACGCTCATTACATGTCTCCACAATCATTACATGTCTCTAGTCACAACATGTCTCCACAGTCATTACATGTCTCTAGTCACAACATGTCTCCACAGTCATTACATGTCTCTAGTCACAACATGTCTCACAGTCATTACATGTCTCTAGTAACAACATGTCTCACAGTCATTACATGTCTCTAGTTACAACATGTCTCACAGTCATCACATGTCTCTAGTCACAACATGTCTCACTGTCATTACATGTCTCTACTCACATCATGTCACACAGTCATTACATGTCTCTAGTCATAACATGTCACACAGTCATTACATGTCTCTAGTCACAACATGTCTCACAGTCATTACATGTCTCAGTAGTCATTACATGTTTCCACAGTCAATACATGTCTCTAGTCACAACATGTCTCACAGTCATTACATGTCTCTAGTCACATCATGTCTCACAGTCATTACATATCTCAGTAGTCATTACATGTCTCTAGTCATAACATGTCTCACAGTCATCACTTGTCTCTAGTTACAACATGTCTCCACAGTCATTACATGTCTCAGTAGTCATTACATGTTTCCACAGTCATTACATGTCTCAGTAGTTATTACATGTCTCTAGTCACATCATGTCTCCACAGTCATTACATGTCTCTAGTCACATCATGTCTCACAGTCATTACATATCTCAGTAGTCATTACATGTCTCTAGTCATAACATGTCTCACAGTCATCACTTGTCTCTAGTTACAACATGTCTCCACAGTCATTACATGTCTCAGTAGTCATTACATGTTTCCACAGTCATTACATGTCTCAGTAGTTATTACATGTCTCTAGTCACATCATGTCTCCACTGTCATTACATGTCTCTAGTCACATTGTGTCTCCACTTTCATTACATGTCTCTAGTCACATCATGTCTCACAGTCATTACATGTCTCACAGTCATTACATGTCTCTAGTCACATCATGTCTCACAGTCATTACATATCTCAGTAGTCATTACATGTCTCTAGTCATAACATGTCTCACAGTCATCACTTGTCTCTAGTTACAACATGTCTCCACAGTCATTACATGTCTCAGTAGTCATTACATGTTTCCACAGTCATTACATGTCTCAGTAGTTATTACATGTCTCTAGTCACATCATGTCTCCACTGTCATTACATGTCTCTAGTCACATCATGTCTCTAGTCACAACATGTCTCCACAGTCGATGTCTCACACAGTCATTACATGTCTACACAATCATTATAAATCTCCACTGTCAATAGATGTCTCTAGTCACAACATGTCTCCACAGTCGATGTCTCACACAGTCATTACATGTTTCTAGTCACATCATGTCTCACACAGTCATTACATGTCTCACACAGTCATTACATGTCTCTAGTTACAACATGTCTCCACAGTCTTTCCATGTCTCAGTAGTCATTACATGTCTCTAATCACAACATGTCTCCACAGTCAATGTCTCACACAGTCATTACATGTCTACACAATCATTATAAATCTCCACTGTCATTACATGTCTCTAGTCACAACATGTCTCCACAGTCAATGTCTCACACAGTCATTACATGTTTCTAGTCACATCATGTCTCACACAGTCATTACATGTCTCACATAGTCATTACATGTCTCTAGTTACAATATGTCTCCACAGTCTTTCCATGTCTCAGTAGTCATTACATGTCTCTAGTCACAACATGTCTCTAGTCACAACATGTCTCCACAGTCGATGTCTCACACAGTCATTACATGTCTACATGATCATTATAAATCTCCACTGTCATTACATGTCTCCAGTGTCATATTATCATGACATGCCTCCACAGTTATGGATGCATTGCCAAACCATGCCTGAATTCAACTGCCTAAGGAATTTTAAGCTAGTAGATGAATCGTGGCCATCAAATGGGTGCTCTACTAAATGACAAATTGAAGGAAATGCCCATTAAAAGAGTAGCCTGCCAAATGGCAAATCATTGTTATTACAGGACATTTTTCAGCATATGCAAACTTTTTAGTATTGGAAAAATTGTCTGTACCAAATTTGCCTCTTTTAATGCCCTGAGACATCCGTATGACAAGAAACACCTTGTCATTTGTTGAGTGGAAAAGTTTTGATCTCACAAATGTCTGCAGTAACAATGCTACCACAATCACACCACTGTGTTTTGTGACACATATATGTATTTAAACACTGAGCACAACCCACTACTGGCAACGCTGATCTATTCATACCGGAATACGATCTGTGCTGCCAGTAGTGGGTTGTGCTGAATGTTTAAATCTCAAATCCCGGGAAAAAACCTGTCTAGTGCTTCCAAATTGATGTGGACAAGGCCTTAAGTTCATACCGGAATACGATCAGCTTTGCCAATAGTGGGTTGTACTCTATGTTTAAATCTCAAATTCCGGAAAAAAAAAAAAATAAATCATCATATATAAATATATTCAAAACAAGTGCCATTTTTTCAAGGTAGTCAAAGGAAAAAGTGCTGCTCTACATATTTTTCCAGGGTTTGTCCTTTGCCTGGTAAATGCTGCTCTTCATGTAAATCAATGCAGCAGTCACTAACTAGTACCTGGATTCTGGATACAGTACATTGTGCTACATGAGCTGTTAGTGCTATACTCTGCTCTTTGCTGGAAGTCATTGAAGAAAAGTCTATAGATTGCATCCTGCTGGGTTCTAAAGGCACAGCTTTGGTGAAATTGAGGCTAACAGTGAAATTAATGCAAGAGACAACATTGCAGATATAGTCAAATTTCAAGCGAATGAAAGAAGAAGAATTTAGACTCAATATATGAAAGTGAGGCTAAGCAGCCGCATACAAGATATTAGTTTCCTGGATTAGCCCAAAACCAAAGCAATATATGTCAGCTCTGCAATAATGGAAGCCTCCTCGGGTGGCCGGAGATGCCAATATGCGGCTCCTGCCTTCTTTTGTGAGCCAAAAGAAATGTATGTGACTTGTTGGGATGCACTCCTATGGATAGAGTAGATGCAGATGATATTGCACCAAGAATGGAATGTAGAACAGATGCAAATTACATCATTGCATTGAGAGTGGAGTGTCCTACAGAACTATTTGGGAAGGCTATCCGATTCAGCAAATGTTGGGAAGATGTTGGATGTGTTGATACTCAACTCTCTTGTAAACAGACACAGTGCAGTTATCGTTCTATTAAAGTAAATACTTAACTGATGAAGGATCTATAGTATTCTATCTGTCAGTACACATTTCCACAGTAGCGACATGATAAAAATGTCATATAGTGATTACACATTTTCACAGTAATCACTTCAACTAATTCAGGATAATGCTCGCTCAGGTGATGTGATTATCTACACAGATGGGTCAGTGTTGAGAGGTAGGAGAAGTGCCTGGGGGTTCTTAGCAAAAGCCAATGGTCGACGTTTGGTGCAGGAGAGCCTGGCATATGATACCACAACATCTAGCTTAAGAATGGAGGTGGAGGCGGTCAGTGCAGCTTTCCGCTTGATGGAGAATACGATACACACACACATCGTGATTGTAACTGACTCAGAAAGCATGCTGAGTAGGGTGAAGACAGACAAGCTTCATGCAGAGTGGCTTGCTTCGCTTCGGAAGTCACTGGTGACAAGCATCGTTTGGATCTTTTCTCCGGGGCATGCTGGTGTGCTGGGGAATGAACAGGCGGACAGATTGGCTGGCTCGGCAAAACTTGGTGGAGTATTGATGCATGACAAAGCAGATGTGGTTGTGACCTTGTGGGAGCATGTGTACACCTTGGAGGAGCAAATGGATGACCATGGTCTGGCAAGAATGCGACAGCGAGGGGTGACGAGGGGATCTGGCCGACAATCAACGCTCAGAGGAAAGGCGAGACGGACATATAATCAGATTGCTACTGGTACTATTAGTGTTGGAACTCTTCGCTGGCTGCTGAGGATGGGGACGGTGCGCTTATGGGAATGCCCCGAATGCTGTGATGTCGGTTCCTAAATCAATCAATCAATCAATCAACAGTAATCACTTAATTCCAATGTCATTTTGTCATTACACATCTTTGCATTGGTTATGTCATCTCCAATGTCGTCACTATCCATCTCTACAGTCACATCATTCCCCATGTTGTATTGTCATTATATAACTTGCAGTCATTGCAAATATTTGTCATTACATATGTCCCCCTTCATTCTGTATTTTAATTGTCATGTTGTCATTGCATTGTATATTGCCATATAATACAATGGTACCTCGGGTTACGAATCTAATTCGTTCTGGAACTCGGTTCGTAACCCAAAACGTTCATAACCCTAAACATTGAAATCAATGAAATAAAGACAATCCGTTTCAAGATGAGAGAATCGTTCTTTTTTTTATTAACATCCGGTCATTTACCTGAGCAAAACGTTTACCTGACGTGTACTTCATGTATTAAATAAAGAGAAATAAAACAACCAAATGAATGAAATGTAAAATTAAAAAAAAGATTTAGTCTATCTTTATTACCAAGAAAACGATCTTGGGAAATTTGTCACTTTCTTTGTTATTCTCAATTATTAGTTTCAGGATTATCTTGTCGCTGTTTCTTGGCAGCCGACTGGGAATCTTTCTGCACCAAGAAACTATCAAGGGAAATTTGTCGCTTTCTTTGCTGGAGAATCTTTCTGAAGTGGGCCATCATGTTATCATTCATCAGGTTTACTGCCCTGTTAGCAACAAGTTTGTTTGGATGATGGTTCACAATGAAGCCTTTGACGTCTGCCCAATTGCTGCAAATTTCTTTACTCCTGGCAGTTGATACGGTCATTGACTCCTCATCATCGGACGACTTTAATGTCTTTAGGTGTTCATTCTGAAGATCCACAAGCTCATCTGTAGGACTGTTTGTACTGTACGCGATCATTTGTCTCCAACATTACACCTTGCTCTCTCTCGCTAGCCTTCGTTCGTAACCCAAGGCACTGTTCGTTACCTGAGACATAACATTTTCAAAGCTGTTGTTTGTAACCTGAATTTTTCGTGACCTGAGACGTTCGTAATCAGAGGTACCACTGTATTAGCATTGTGTGTATCTCTAGTGTCATTTGGTATTAATTCTCCCTAGTGTCGTTTTGTTGTTGCAAAACTCCAGCATCATAAGATCATTATTGGTATTCTTTGGCATGTGAACATTATTTGTATATATATTGTATTCCTAATGTGAAATGCTTGATACCAAGTATGCTCTGGATTTAAGAAAAATTCTTTTTTGGGTTTATGATGGAGTTAACGAGAAGTGAGCAAAAATTGTGGTTTTTTTCCTCCCAAATAAAAGAGGCTAAAGGCAAGACGATCGACTTCATTGCACTGGGTTCTATCCCATATGACTTAGTCTTCTGTTTATAGAGTGGTCTGCAGAAAGTGTTGCACAGCATGCATTTCATAGCTCCAGTGATGTGCTCCAGGAATCTAAGAAATTGCCCATCTGAACCATATGACAGAGATCAAAAACAAACCCACTACATTTATAACGTGAATCAGGTGGCTTTATCACGTAGCCATGGAGTCCCTCATGAAAAAAAAATTTGTCTTTTTATTCGACATAAAAGTCCACTGATTGAAAACAATTTTTGTTGTTTAAAATTTGCACATAGGAATTACAATTTATAATTATCCTGTAACATTTTCTTTTCTGACCTGTCTGCCCATTGATAGGATACAAACTTCTTCAGCATATACGTAAGGGGTGGTCAGCATGGCTGAATGGATAAGAACACGCGTTCTTAAACATCCAGTGTGCTGATGCTGAGGTAAGGGGTTTAACCCCTACACCGGACAATTGGACTGAAATGTTGATTTCTCGTCCTTGACTTAGGGACATAAATTACAAAATTACAAGTTCCTCTGAATTCGGAGTAGGTTTGTCAGATGGCGAGGGACACTTTTAATTGGGAAAGCTAATCCACACACAAAGGTAAGTCCAGCACTATTAGAAGTAGTGTGTGGACTATTCTTGAGTTCAAAGCGAGCGAGCTAAAAAGTAAGTGGTTATGCCACCTGCCTTGTGTTGTGAATGTGGGTTGGATTTAGACTACAACATTTGTTTCACGAGTGCAGTTTTCTCTGAGACTCCTGGGGGTCATCACTGGAGCTATGGAGTTTGTCCTCTGTGCAACACTTTTGGCAGGTCACCCTGTGGAAAGAAACCGAGCCATATGGGGTAAAACCCGGTGTAATGAAGTCAAACCTCTTGCCTTTTATACTCGTTATTTCAGCGTATACCTTTTCGGTTGTCACTGATATAGCTGTCTTATATAATGAAGAAATTACAATGTTTCTTCTCAATGATGAAACTTAACAAATATCCAGAACACAGCGTGAAGTAGAGAGGAGGCAGCGAATGATTGATGCTTTAGTGACTAAAGAGAAACAGATAGATCAGGCATCCAGGAATGAAGGACAATCAAGGTCAGTAGTTTCTAGAACATGGTTTCTACAGTGTTTGCTAATTTAACTGATTACTTGCTGAGAGTGACATGTTTAACAAGGGTTATGTATGTTTGTATTGTATGTGTGATAGTCTGTTCAAGCATTATGTATCATCAATTTCCCCTGGTCATCGGGTTGGAATCTGTTGACAGTGAAATACCTAAAACGTAGGTCAGCATGTCCGAGTGGATAAGGTGTGTTCTTAAAGATCTGGTGTGCTGATGCTGAGGTAAGGGGTTCAACACCAACACCTACACCGGACAGTTGGACTTAAATGGGGACCTATCGTCCTTGACTTGGGGACATAAATTACAAGTACCTCTGAAGTCGGAGTGGGTTCTTCTGATGGTGAGATACACTTAATAGGGAAAGCTAACTCACATGCAAAATTCAGTCCAGCACTACTAGAAGTAGTATGTATGGACTACGCTTGAGTTCAAAGCCAGCGACCGCAGAAACAAAATAAATACCTAAAACAGGTGGAGTGGCGAAAACATTACAGAAAGAGAGAGTGAGAGACTGCAGGTGGGAGTAAGGGAAAGAGAATGAGAGCCAGAGCAAACACAACATACATGTACACTCACAATGAAACAGTCAGACACATTACAGAAAGAGAGAGTGAGAGACTGCAGGTGGGAGTAAGGGAAAGAGAATGAGAGACAGAGCAAACACAACACACATGTACACTCACAATGAAACAGTCAGACACATTACAGAAAGAGAGAGTGAGAGACTGCAGGTGGGAGTAAGGGAAAGAGAATGAGAGACAGAGCAAACACAACACACATATACACTCACAATGAAACAGACACATTACAGAAAGAGAGAGTGAGAGACTGCAGGTGGGAGTAAGGGAAAGGGAATGAGAGACAGAGCAAACACAACATACATGTACACTCACAATGAAACAGTCAGACACATTACAGAAAGAGAGAGTGAGAGACTGCAGGTGGGAGTAAGGGAAAGAGAATGAGAGACAGAGCAAACACAACACACATATACACTCACAATGAAACAGACACATTACAGAAAGAGAGAGTGAGAGACTGCAGGTGGGAGTAAGGGAAAGAGAATGAGAGACAGAGCAAACACAACACACATATACACTCACAATGAAATAGTCAGACACATTACAGAAAGAGAGAGTGAGAGACTGCAGGTGGGAGTAAGGGAAAGAGAATGAGAGACAGAGCAAACACAACATACATGTACACTCACAATGAAACAGTCAGACACATTACAGAAAGAGAGAGTGAGAGACTGCAGGTGGGAGTAAGGGAAAGAGAATGAGAGACAGAGCAAACACAACACACATGTACACTCACAATGAAACAGTCAGACACATTACAGAAAGAGAGAGTGAGAGACTGCAGGTGGGAGTAAGGGAAAGAGAATGAGAGACAGAGCAAACACAACACACATGTACACTCACAATGAAACAGTCAGACACATTACAGAAAGAGAGAGTGAGAGACTGCAGGTGGGAGTAAGGGAAAGAGAATGAGAGACAGAGCAAACACAACATACATGTACACTCACAATGAAACAGTCAGACACATTACAGAAAGATAGAGTGAGAGACTGCAGGTGGGAGTAAGGGAAAGAGAATGAGAGACAGAGCAAACACAACACACATATACACTCACAATGAAACAGACACATTACAGAAAGAGAGAGTGAGAGACTGCAGGTGGGAGTAAGGGAAAGAGAATGAGAGACAGAGCAAACACAACATACATGTACACTCACAATGAAACAGTCAGACACATTACAGAAAGAGAGAGTGAGAGACTGCAGGTGGGAGTAAGGGAAAGAGAATGAGAGACAGAGCAAACACAACACACATATACACTCACAATGAAACAGACACATTACAGAAAGAGAGAGTGAGAGACTGCAGGTGGGAGTAAGGGAAAGAGAATGAGAGACAGAGCAAACACAACACACATATACACTCACAATGAAATAGTCAGACACATTACAGAAAGAGAGAGTGAGAGACTGCAGGTGGGAGTAAGGGAAAGAGAATGAGAGACAGAGCAAACACAACATACATGTACACTCACAATGAAACAGTCAGACACATTACAGAAAGAGAGAGTGAGAGACTGCAGGTGGGAGTAAGGGAAAGAGAATGAGAGCCAGAGCAAACACAACATACATGTACACTCACAATGAAACAGTCAGACACATTACAGAAAGAGAGAGTGAGAGACTGCAGGTGGGAGTAAGGGAAAGAGAATGAGAGCCAGAGCAAACACAACATACATGTACACTCACAATGAAACAGTCAGACACATTACAGAAAGAGAGAGTGAGAGACTGCAGGTGGGAGTAAGGGAAAGAGAATGAGAGACAGAGCAAACACAACACACATGTACACTCACAATGAAACAGTCAGACACATTACAGAAAGAGAGAGTGAGAGACTGCAGGTGGGAGTAAGGGAAAGAGAATGAGAGACAGAGCAAACACAACACACATGTACACTCACAATGAAACAGTCAGACACATTACAGAAAGAGAGAGTGAGAGACTGCAGGTGGGAGTAAGGGAAAGAGAATGAGAGACAGAGCAAACACAACATACATGTACACTCACAATGAAACAGTCAGACACATTACAGAAAGAGAGAGTGAGAGACTGCAGGTGGGAGTAAGGGAAAGAGAATGAGAGACAGAGCAAACACAACACACATATACACTCACAATGAAACAGACACATTACAGAAAGAGAGAGTGAGAGACTGCAGGTGGGAGTAAGGGAAAGAGAATGAGAGACAGAGCAAACACAACATACATGTACACTCACAATGAAACAGTCAGACACATTACAGAAAGAGAGAGTGAGAGACTGCAGGTGGGAGTAAGGGAAAGAGAATGAGAGACAGAGCAAACACAACACACATATACACTCACAATGAAACAGACACATTACAGAAAGAGAGAGTGAGAGACTGCAGGTGGGAGTAAGGGAAAGAGAATGAGAGACAGAGCAAACACAACACACATATACACTCACAATGAAATAGTCAGACACATTACAGAAAGAGAGAGTGAGAGACTGCAGGTGGGAGTAAGGGAAAGAGAATGAGAGACAGAGCAAACACAACATACATGTACACTCACAATGAAACAGTCAGACACATTACAGAAAGAGAGAGTGAGAGACTGCAGGTGGGAGTAAGGGAAAGAGAATGAGAGCCAGAGCAAACACAACATACATGTACACTCACAATGAAACAGTCAGACACATTACAGAAAGAGAGAGTGAGAGACTGCAGGTGGGAGTAAGGGAAAGAGAATGAGAGACAGAGCAAACACAACATACATGTACACTCACAATGAAACAGTCAGACACATTACAGAAAGAGAGAGTGAGAGACTGCAGGTGGGAGTAAGGGAAAGAGAATGAGAGACAGAGCAAACACAACATACATGTACACTCACAATGAAACAGTCAGACACATTACAGAAAGAGAGAGTGAGAGACTGCAGGTGGGAGTAAGGGAAAGAGAATGAGAGACAGAGCAAACACAACATACATGTACACTCACAATGAAACAGTCAGACACATTACAGAAAGAGAGAGAGTGAGAGACTGCAGGTGGGAGTAAGGGAAAGAGAATGAGAGACAGAGCAAACACAACACACATATACACTCACAATGAAACAGACACATTACAGAAAGAGAGAGTGAGGGACTGCAGGTGGGAGTAAGGGAAAGAGAATGAGAGACAGAGCAAACACAACATACATGTACACTCACATTGAAACAGTCAGACACATTACAGAAAGAGAGAGTGAGAGACTGCAGGTGGGAGTAAGGGAAAGAGAATGAGAGACAGAGCAAACACAACACACATATACACTCACAATGAAACAGACACATTACAGAAAGAGAGAGTGAGAGACTGCAGGTGGGAGTAAGGGAAAGAGAATGAGAGACAGAGCAAACACAACATACATGTACACTCACAATGAAACAGTCAGACACATTACAGAAAGAGAGAGTGAGAGACTGCAGGTGGGAGTAAGGGAAAGAGAATGAGAGACAGAGCAAACACAACACACATATACACTCACAATGAAACAGACACATTACAGAAAGAGAGAGTGAGAGACTGCAGGTGGGAGTAAGGGAAAGAGAATGAGAGACAGAGCAAACACAACACACATATACACTCACAATGAAACAGTCAGACACATTACAGAAAGAGAGAGTGAGAGACTGCAGGTGGGAGTAAGGGAAAGAGAATGAGAGACAGAGCAAACACAACATACATGTACACTCACAATGAAACAGTCAGACACATTACAGAAAGAGAGAGTGAGAGACTGCAGGTGGGAGTAAGGGAAAGAGAATGAGAGACAGAGCAAACACAACATACATGTACACTCACAATGAAACAGTCAGACACATTACAGAAAGAGAGAGTGAGAGACTGCAGGTGGGAGTAAGGGAAAGAGAATGAGAGACAGAGCAAACACAACATACATGTACACTCACAATGAAACAGTCAGACACATTACAGAAAGAGAGAGCGAGAGACTGCAGGTGGGAGTAAGGGAAAGAGAATGAGAGACAGAGCAAACACAACATACATGTACACTCACAATGAAACAGTCAGACACATTACAGAAAGAGAGAGCGAGAGACTGCAGGTGGGAGTAAGGGAAAGAGAATGAGAGACAGAGCAAACACAACATACATGCACACTCACAATGAAACAGTCAGACACATTACAGAAAGAGAGAGTGAGAGACTGCAGGTGGGAGTAAGGGAAAGAGAATGAGAGACAGAGCAAACACAACACACATGTACACTCACAATGAAACAGTCAGACACATTACAGAAAGAGAGAGAGAGAGAGACTGCAGGTGGGAGTAAGGGAAAGAGAATGAGAGACAGAGCAAACACAACACACATGTACACTCACAATGAAACAGTCAGACACATTACAGAAAGAGAGAGTGAGAGACTGCAGGTGGGAGTAAGGGAAAGAGAATGAGAGACAGAGCAAACACAACATACATGTACACTCACAATGAAACAGTCAGACACATTACAGAAAGAGAGAGTGAGAGACTGCAGGTGGGAGTAAGGGAAAGAGAATGAGAGACAGAGCAAACACAACACACATGTACACTCACAATGAAACAGTCAGACACATTTTATAGTCAGCTGTACTTTGTTGGGGTATATCACATCTGAGAAAGACTTCACATCATGTATTGTGATGTATTAATAATAATAGTATTATCAATATTTTTACTTCTTGGTACAGTTACACTCTGTAGTTTTGAACAAGCTCTTTTTATGAATGCCTTATGTTTGGAATTCTAATCCCCTTGAGTGCACACTTTTGGACATTTTATATGAATATTCTTGCAGCCATCTTGGTATAAGACACTAGTCTAGTTAAAAAAGTTAGTTGCATATCCTTTACAAGACGTTGTAGTCAACCCCAGCATTTTTGGCTGTTTATGATTTCTTAACAAGTTTACATTCATAATTTGCCATGGCTTTCTGAACGACCGACACTCATACCTTTGTATGAAAACCAACACAAGGCTGTCTGCTTCTAAATCACCTGCAGCTGTGTTTTGAATGTGGTATGTGGGATTACAAATTGCATTTGTAACCCCTTCACCACAGAGCTGGCTATTCTAGTATACATAAGAAAACTCACCAATGTCCATGTAATCATGTCATACGGGGATATGTTGTTGGGTCCATATTTTCTTGATCAAACTGTACTTGATGGATGATGTGGTCAGTGTCACTCCAGCTGTCCAGAACATTTCCAGGCACCCACTTAATGAATCTGGGGCTATACAGAAGCCTTGCCATGAAAGAGTCCCTTCTGGAATAAATGTTAACCCGAAACCTCCATTAAGCCAGAAGGCTAGTGTTCTTTTCATTCCTACATAAAATAATAGAAGAATTAATGGAAGAAAACAATGACACAATTAAGATACATTTAACATCATCAGTTCTTTATTTGAAATGTGTGTCGGAAACGAGTAAACACATGTGAATTAACATCATCAACTTTTTATTTGAAATCTGTGTCGGAAACAAATAAACATGTGTGAATGAAAAAATACCTGGCCAAATCATGGAAACATTACAGGTGAAGCGATACGGTACAAGATGTATTACCAAAGAACATGTGTGAATCAATCATACAAAAGTAATAGCACAATTAGACAATATAGCAAAAGCATATAAAATAAAGTCAAAATGTCAAACGACAATAATAGTTCTTACATAAACATTAAAATAAGTCAGCATGTAACAGGTCCTTTGTGGGACTTTACTCTCATCACGGCCCGCTAAATAGTTTCTTAATCTCTCGCCCTCTCTCTTGCCTCATGCACCCTCCTGCCCAAGGTGTCTGCAATGTCCTGTATCCATCCATCTTTGTGTGGGTCGACTCCTGCTTCTTCTTCCATTACTGTACTTTCCAAGCTACTGTGACATTTAATATATTAAAATAAATTATTCAAATTCACTTTTTGGAAAACATTGTTATTATTGCATTATTCTTTTCATGGAAACTCCGAAGGTGTTTTATCTGTTGAAAAAAATTTGTAGGAAGCAGGCCAAGTTATTTAAAAAAAATATTTCTTAAACAACGCAACAGTCTGTAAAGTAGACCAACTCAGAACCACCTTAACTTTCATTAAAATAAACCTTTAATATAAAAGTATAGCTGATTTTCTACTGCACAAGGATGTGAAATGTTAGTTCTTATAAATTACAGGGCAATGACATTATAGGGTGGTGTTACCAGTTTTCTTCCTCACACCATTTCCTTCCCAGAAAAATTATTGCTACCATCTTGCGAGGGTGGAAAAGAAAACTAGGTAATGCTAGTAGTCAGGAGATTTTCTTCCAATTTTCTAGGCAATTTTACGTTCTGATTTTTTTTCGTTCAGTCGCTTTGAATTCCAGCGTAGTCCATACACATGCTACTACTTCTAGTGCACTGGACTGATGTTTTAGTATGGATCAGCTTTCCTTACTAATTGTGTTCCTCACCATCAGGCGAACCCACTCTGACTTCTGAGGTACTTGTAATTGATTCCTCAAGTCAAAGAAGAGAAATGTCAACATCATTTAAGTTTAACTGACCTGTATTGGAGTTGAACCCGCTACCTCAACATCAGCACACTGGAAGTTTAAGAGTGAGAGCTCTTGTCCACTCGGGTATGTTAACCTCCTGATGTTCAGTAGTTTGCCATTGCTTTCTGAATGAGAAGTCTATTTTAATCCAACTGACCAGTGTAGGGAACGAACCCACTATATGGAAAGGCAGGTACTGTGAGTTAATCAAAACACTAAAGGGGAAGATTGCAAGAGAAGAAGAAGAAATGGTGAAAGTAATCTCTCGGCAGATAAAACTGTAGGGGTGTGAAGTGAGTGGCCTTTACATAAAATGAGCTAAAACATTATGAGATGGGATGACCAGCTCATTTCCTCATCACCTTGTCGTTACTGCAAAGTTTAAGGTATACATTTAATAAAGCTGGATCGGCATTAATGCTTAGAAACATATCCTGCCGCTACACGGTATTGAACTTGGAACCGCTGTGGCAGTATCTGTAACCACTATGCTACTATATCCAGTATCTAGAATGGCTGTTGTGTTGTGTTCTTTGAGAGTGAGTATCACGGTGCGAGGCAAAGTTTAAAAAATGTGTCAGTAAAGGAACTTTTTACATACCATAAGGTGCATTGGGCATTCAGTGCTAGATCCATATTTTATAGACCAATCAGCACGCGGTGGGTCATGTGGTCAACACCAGCCATCTTGACTTCCCAAGGCATTTCCTGGTATTCATTTTAGACTGGGGCAACCTGGGAACACAGGTCAGTTGTTTTAAAAATTTGCCAGGATGCAGTCTCAAATCCATGACCATTAGGTCAGCAGGCAGACTTCTAGCTACTGTGCTACCTTGGCTTCAGTGAGGCTAAGAGTAGGTTCTAAAATGTAACAAGCCACGCAGATATATAGATTAACCACCTCGCAACAAACTTTCATTGCAGTATCGTGCCAGTTACCACTTCTAGGTGAGACTAAGATTTTTACAATATTTTCTACCCCTACCTGCCTTGATTTATTTTACAGTCATAAATTTGCATCTAGGAAATTATCATCATCATGTGCCATGCCGATAAGTGTGGGCGGTCATGTTTTGCCTTCTCACACAATCTCCAGAGTTGTGGTTTGGTTCTGTGTTCTTGTCTTGATTATGCCATGCGGCCAAGCCGTCTATCTCTCTACCTTCATCTTGTTCTTTTTTCTTCAATTTTGCCAGCTGTCACAAAGCTATCTAGTTTATTTCTTCTCATAACGTGACCAAAAAATCCTGTCTACGTCTTAATTTCTCTAATAATTTTGTGGTTTTCATTTTCTTGTAGGACTTTCTCATTTGTTTTTCTGTCTGTGGATGGTATTCTTTGCATTCTCCTCAGAAATTACACTTCCACTGCCATTAGATGTTTCTCATCTTGTTTGCTCATTGTCCATGTTTCATATCCATGTAACAGTACAGGTTCTATGTAGCACATCAACACTCTTTTTCTCTTTTTCTCGATACAGTTGACATATGTTTATTTGTCATTACATTTTCCATCTGACAAAAGGCTACCTTTGCCATAGTGATTCTTAAACTGAAGGCATCTCCCGATGTTATGGCTGTTCTGTGATAGTTGTACCGATTCACTTATTTAAGAGCATTCCCATTGACTCGCATGTTACATTTTTCACTGTGTATGATAACCGCATCTGCTAAATGTTGCAGATCCTGTTCATTGTCTGCAATTAAAAATAAAGCTGTGTCATCTGCATATCTTATATTATTTATATGTTCCCCAATGGTGATTCCTCTCATATTCTCTTAAGTTTCTCATAATTTTCACTGTATAGGGGAAAAAAAGATCTGCCAAACACCTCCCTGAATAGACTGATATTGACTTATTTCATTATTAAATTTTGTATCAGCTTGTTATTTCCAATATATGTTTTTAACAAGTTAAAGGTCTTTCCAATTGATTCGTAGATCTGCAAGCATCTTTATCATGTCAACATGTCTTACTTTATTGAAAACCTTTGTAAAGCCAGTTAAACAATGATGTATGTCTTTGTTCACTTCTTTCGAGCATTCCATTAATGTTCTCAGCAAATACACATCATTTCCTGTACCCTTGCCTCCACAAACCCACATTGTTCTTCCCCTGTTTTGGATTATATTTTCTTCCTAACTCTTTGCATGATGATTCTTAGCAAAATCTTCGCGATGTAACTCATTGTACTACTTGTTTCAAGGCTCATGGTGTAGTCGGGATTGCAATAAATATAGATTTATATACATATAGATATATAGATTTCGGGAGTCTCTGTGGCGAAGTGGTCAAGCCGTTTGACTCGTGCTCCGAAGGTTGTGGGTTTGATTCCGGGCCGCACCCTTCGGTTTACGAGTTAAATGTTTCGGAGACTCCTGTGGGTCGTCGCTAAAAGCTACGGAGTTCGTGCTTTGTGCGACGCTTTCCGTGCTGCAGAAAGAGACTGAGCCATATGGGATAAAACCCGGTGCAATGAAGTCGACCCTGTCGACTTTTAAGCGACTTTTATAGATTTATATACTTCTTATTTTGACCTATCGTAAACTTGCCAAGAGTTCATGATCAGCCAAAAAATTCAGGGGGTTGACTGCAATGTCCTGTAAAGGATATGCAACTAACTTTTAAAAAAAAATCATATTTTGTGTTCAGCAATCTGTTGTATTCCATATTCTTCTAAGAGATTGATCATTTCTGTTGTGATGTCTGGACCCTGGAGTCTTGCCAGTTTTCATATGATTAAGAGCATTATGAACTGTCATCTTTAAAGTTGGTGGTCCTTCATTATTGTATGGAATATCATTCATGTATCGTTATAGAGGTCTTTCACATAATCTGACCATGTGTTTAAAATCTTATATTTTTCTATTATTGATCAACCTTCTTTGGTTTCCAGGCAACCAGTTGGTGTGTGTATTCTTTTCTGAGTGATGTCTTTAATTTTTGTGTGCATTAATTTGGTATTCCGGGTGTTATGTTGGTTTTCAAATTCCCTGCAATTTTCCTCAAGCCACACATCGTTTGCCTCTTTGCACAATTTCCCTAATCTTTCTCTGAATCTCTTCATATCTTGTCACGATTGCTTTAGTTATGTCATCTAATTCCATTAGATTTAAGTTGTCATGTACTTCATTTCTTACGTCCTATCATCTTCAACTTTGGAGGTGTTGTTTTCGCAGCCTGTCTGACTGAGTTCTTCAATATTTACCCTTGGTCATTGACAGAAACAAAGATAATGCATACCGATAAAACTACTATGGAGAAAGAAATATAAGTTAATGAGGAAAGATTGGAGGTGGTGGAAAATTTTGAATACCTTGGATCATTGATTACCAACAATGGTGACACAATGAAAGAAATTAAACGACGACTATCAATTGCTCTTCAAAGATAAAACAACTAAATAAATTATGGAGAGGGACAGATAGAACTACAAAAATTAGATTTTTAAGATCATGCATCATTCCCATTGCAACATATGCCTGTGAGACCTGGACACTTACTAAACAAGCTGAACAGCCATACATCCCTTTGAATATAAATGAGACGGGTTCTAAGAGTATCTTGGGTAAAGAAAAGAACAAATGCATCCATACTTCAAGAGCTGAATATTGAAGAGGGTTGGCTATTAAAGACGATAAAACAAAGAAAATTGATATATTTTGGTCACTTGAAACGTCATGAAAGTTTGGAGAGAACAATAATGGAGGGGTATATGCCTGGGAAGAGAGGAAGAGGGAGGCCAAAGAGAAGATGCATGCAGGATGTGAAGGATGATCTCCAGATGGGTGTATTGGACGCTGGACATCTTGCTTGTGATCGAGAGGTTTTCTGGAAGGTTGTTATGCTAGCGAGGTTCCGCAAAGGACATGCTACTGAATGAATGAATGGTCGTTGACATCTTGAAATAGAATTTCTAGATCTGACAATGTATCAAATCTTTTCTTTACTTCTACATTAAATTTATCTTTCATCTCCTCCTTTAGTGCACATAGACCAAAATTTGTGTTTCTTGATGTATATTTGACCTTCTTTAATTTTATCAGAAGAGTAATAAAATATGAATTGACAGTTTCTGCCTGGGTATAGGATTGAAGTCTGTTGATAATAAAATATCTAAAACCTCTGGAGGAAACATGACATGACATGCTGAATCATGACCTGATTAAATTCCTGTATGGCTGCCTGCAGATGTGAAATTCTAATATATGTCTTGCTCACCCTGCTGGTATCTGGGGCTTGGAGAGGGGAAGGAGAACTCTGCAATAGTCCCCATGGATCTGGTAGTTTAGTACCAGGTCAGATGAAAAGTCTTTACACCAATTTTGCTCTAATACACGCAGGAACTTGTTAAAGCTAATATGACCCGAACGTCAATGCACCAGAAATAAGAGTGAAAATTCACAGGCTTACAGGGGATTCACAACCAACCAACACAGATTTTTGGACAGCGATTCTAAAATAACAAAATGTTTTAACAGAGCATTGACTGCCTCCATTTTCTCCCAAATTGAAATATTTATCTTCATTAAAGTTTACCCTTTGTCACTACTTGTTCCTGTATCCCTCCCCTTCCCGTCTTCTCCTTGATGGTTATTAGTACCTGTATCATTTTTATTCTGTATAGCTTAATTATTATTATTATTATTATCATCATCATCATTATTATTATTATTATTATTATTATTACATTTGTTTCTGTAAACTACTGCGTGTAATTATTTTACTCTAACATAAAGGTTAGTATGTAACTTGGTGTTATTTAAATCAAAGTAGTTAGTATCAAGGGAATAGAGTACATTGTAATAATACATTTGAAGTTAGAGCCAGTGTCTGCTAACTTCTGCCAAAATAAACCAAACATTTGACAGGGGACAGAACAGCAGGCTTATCTACATGAAATTATAAAACTGATAGTTTCCCCTTAGTTAAAAAAAACAACTTAACCGTGGAGCAAGCTCGACAGTGGGATTCCGATCGTCGGAATCAGTCCCCCTTCCCAGAATGTTTCGGCCCTTTACCTTCTTGACGCTCTCTGGGGGCGGGCCCACCCAGGTCATAACTCTGGGTGTCTTTCTTCTGCCGTGCGTTCGAGACGTTTGGTCTCTTGCTTTGTCCTTGCGTGCTTCCATGTTTCATATCTGCAAAATGTCTCCCAGGCGCTCCTCCCCCCCCCCCACCCCTCCCCTCCCTCGGGGAGGAGAATCTTGTGCACCAGATGCTTCGGGCCCTCATACAACTCCTAGCACCTGTAGCCGTGGGAAGATAACTTCTTCCCTGGCCATTGCCTCTGTCGCCTTCGCGCCGACGACGCTTGCTATGCGCCGGCGTTCGTTGTCTTTGCCCTGTTCCTTCTTCATACCCCGTTCACACTCTGGGAAGCCGGCTCTTCCTCTGGATTCCTAGACCCCTTCTTGGTCTTTGCTGTGGAGTGCGGTCCTCACAAGACGACTACCATCATGGCATGGATGTTGGACTTCGGCCAACATTAACCCGACTTGGTGAATGCATATTTGGTGAATGCATATTTACTGTGGCAACATACAGGTGTTAAACTTGAATATGTAACAAATTATCTGTCTTTGAATATACCAGTACTACAATTTTATTGCACAATAAGAACAAATAGATCTATCCAACAAGAAAGCAGTATCGAAGATTGGCTATTAAGTCAACAAACAATGAGAACAGTGAAATATGGTGGCCATGTAAAAAGACATAAAGGTCTGAAAATGGACTGCAACATAGATGGATTCAAGCTGGGGCAGAATATTTACCATGACAGTTACAGAGACAGGACATTTGGCTTATGAAATAGGCTGTTATGGGGCAAACGGACAAGCCTCTTGGTGATGAGAAGAGAGGCTGGAGAACATTGTGATAACTGGGAAGATGATCATGCCAGGCGGACCTCCTAACAACAATCAGAATTGATGAAGAAACAAACTGGAGGAAGTGATGGTGTGGTGTTTTTTTTTAGAAGAAAGTTGAAAATATGGACAGGAAAGAAAATAAATGATGAGATAATGAGAGCTGCAGGTCTTAATCAAGATTTTACTCACAAGGAAAAGACACATGCAAATTTATAGGGCACAGCAACAGAAGCGGCAGACTTGAGGATGTATTTTTATTTTGGGATTTATTAGGAAAAGAGGCAGAGGGAGACAAATAAAGATGTATATGTAAAGGTTGAACTTCTGGGAAGAGTTAGACATGCTTGGCGAGTGTGATACTGATATTATAGATCGTGCGATTGGTGGGTGGGGGGGGGGGGGAGAGACACGCGCGCGCTAGCTAGCTGTGGGCACATTCCTGAAGGCTTATTACAATTAGTTGCCTTTGCCATTTTAAAGTAATGTGGATCAATAGATTGTGAAGAACATAGAACAATAAATTCATGAGTCATATGATGAATATATTATTAAGAATTATCACGGAAAGGATGTGTAGGGAAAAAAAACCAGACTTGAAATAGAGGAACAGTGTGGGGATTTATTCGGTGAAAAGGTATCAACAATGCTGGCTACATGCTAAGACCATTAATTGAAAGGACCATTGAAATACAGACATATTCATGTGTGCTATGTATAGGTTACTCTAAAGCATTTGATACAGTACATTCAGAAATGATCAAAATGCTATAAACCATAGAAATAGATGGACAAGATTGAGTAAATAACTTTAAGTAAGTAAGTATAAGTAAGTGCAAGTAAGTAAGTATAATTAAGTGGAAGTAAGTCAGTGTAGGTAAGTAAGTCAATGGCAGTAATTCAGTGGAAGTAAGTAAGTGTAGTGTAAATAAGTCAGTGGAAGTAAGTCATTTGAAGTAAGTCAGTGTAGTGTAAGTAAGTCAGTGTAACTAAGTCAGTGGAAGTAAGTCATTTGAAGTAAGTCAATGCCCCGGGATGACCCGGTCAACAAATGCCCGCAGAAATCGGATGTGTCGGCTTAACGGTGCAAGAACGCAGCTCTGCTGTAAACAGGCACAACGCAGTCACGTCCGAAAAAAAAAAATCAGGATGAACGCAGAAGAAGAAGAAGAAGAAGAAGTAAGTCAATGGAAGTAAGTCAGTGGAAGTAAGTCAGTGTAGTGGAAGTTAGTCAGTGGAAGTAAATCAATGGAAGTACGTCAGTGGAAGTTAGTCAGTGGTAGTGTAAGTCAGTGTAGTGTAAGTAAGTCAGCGTAAGTAAGTGTAGTGTAAATAAGTGTAATGTAAGTAAGTGGAAGTAAGCCAATGTAATGTAAGTATGTGTAGTGGAAGTAAGTCAATGGAAGTAAGTTAGTGGAAGTAAGTCAGTGTAGTGTAAGTAAGTGTAGTGTAAGTAAGTCAATGGAAGTAAGGTTCTGCTTTCGAACTCTCAGGCCCATACGTCTGGGAATTGTGAAACTGCGGTTAAGAAAACCAATATTCGAGTACTGCAAGAGACCAGCCAGTTCATATACAGTCACATCAGGAAAGACAGTCGTCATTGTTTGATAGTCTAAGACGCGAGAATCTGAAGCAAGTTATGACAACCGTTACGATTTGGGGTATTGAAGAGGGGTTTCGACAGAGAGAACACATGCTAGTTGGCTTGGTATAGTGACACAGAAAACGATCATTATTCGAACCCTTTTTTTTCGTGGTTGGGGAGAACATATGCGTATTCACAGACAGTCATACCGTCATGACACCTGCTATTGGTGATGATGATAGTGATGCTGATAATATACCCTACAGTTAGATCGACAATGCTAAATGTATGCATTGGAAGCATTAAACGTGGTCGCCTTTTCCCTCTGCATTATTATCGTTTTAATAATTCAACAGAGCAAAATTGGTCGTGAGAAATTAGCTTTCAACTCCCCAATAAGATTTTACAGGGGCATCCACTAAAGATGGTTTCCCACCTTGTAGTTTTAAAGGTGCGTATGTGATCTGTATAAAGATACATTTAGCCTTAATGGGCGGATTAGCTTAGAGGTGTGACGCCCGCCTCTAGTTCGAGCAAATCCGGGATGGTTCTCTGCGTGGGTGGTATAGGTTTTCACAAAACGAGGAAAGCATCGTATACACCCCCCCCTCCCCTGTATTCTTAGGGTGATGGTTCGGACGCTCAGTCTCTCGGATAAGGGTGAAAAAGTAGGGTTACCCATGAGCATGTTAAAAACTAGTTGTATATCCTTTACAGGATGTAGCAGTCAACCCCAGCTATTTTTGGCTAATCGTGATCCCTGGACAAGTTTACGTTCAGTAGTTTGCTTTCTGAACGACCCACACCCATACCATTTCATAAAAAACCAGCGCAAGGCGGTCTGCTGCCAAATCTCCCGCAGCTGTGTTTCGAATGCGTTATATGGGATTACGGACTGCGCCCGTAACTCCTTCGCGACGGAGCCGGGCTCTGTGCATATTGCGCATGTTTAAAATCAAAATTCTTGTGTTCCAATGGTAGTGGCTCAGACGTTCACTCTTTTCGAATAAGGGTGAAAAACTAGGGTGACCCGTTTGCACGTGCGCATAGTAAAAATTCAACTGTAAATAAATTAAATTTTTGAAAAGCAGACCGAATAGGCCGCACCACAAAATGAGTAGCATGTGGGATTGTGGCATATGCACATTTGGATCCTCACTGGTGCCGCAGAGTTAGTGCTCTTCATTGAGATTCTCTTTGTATGATCTGTAAGAGGAGACCTGAGCACTTTGGGCGGTATCTAGTGCTGCGAACGTGGTAATATTCAAACCATGGTTTAGCCGTTAAAATGCTTGCGCGGCAACTCAGCCAGTAATTACGTCACTAGAACATTGTCCGCCTCGTTATTGTTCTCAAAATAATATTGAATTTAATAGAATTTGACAGATGTTTATGCTTAAAATAATGGTCAAAGCAACGCACACCCTTTGAGATCCTGTCAGGATCAAGATGTAGGGGGAAATGCCGGTTACAAGGGCATTAACATGAGAATTGCTGTAACAGTAAGCTTTGGGACAGTGGTTCTCAACCTTTTTTGGCCCGTTCACCTCTTCACCATATGTTCGGAATGTTATTGCCCCCTTTCGTATTTCCTTCCTATACATTCCCCCTCTCCTACACAGTATACGTAAAAATGGAAGCTACATTTAATAAAACATACTAGAACAAGTCTAGACGTCTACATAAAACGTGATTTGCGGGTCTACTTAGTTATAAAACGAAGTTCAGAAGAGCGAGAAGTACAGAACCGAAAAGTATGGAAGGAACAACAATATTAAGTAATCGGTTCTTGTATTAACGCGATCTTGAAATAATCTTAATCTCTCTCTCTCTCTCTCTCTCTCTCTCTCTCTCTCTCTCTCTCTCTCTCTCTCTCTCTCTCTCTCTCTCTCTCTCTCTCTCTCTCTCTCTCTCCCCCCCCCCCTTTTTTTTCGAAAACCCTAAAATTTCCCACTAAGGGGGAATTCTCCACCGGTTGAGAACCAATGCTGTAGGAAGTAAGCACCAAATGCTGACGTTGAAAAATTACGTGGAATTACGTAAAAAGAATTTATTGCACGTCCGTCGGTAACTATAGCTTTCAATTGTTACGTTGTCTAGTGCATCTTCTAATCACTACTTTGTTTTTCTTCTATTGCTATGCGCGCCAAACATTACATGCGTGTTTATTTATGAATTGTCTTAGTGGCCTCAAAGGTTTCCCTGATGGATTCTTCTGTGTAATACGTTTCCAACATTGGAACCGACCAATCATTTTTCTTTAAATGTTCGTTAATATCACGTTCCGATGTGTTTGTGTTTATTTGAATTATGATGGTTTAATATAGAATTTTGAGACTCATGGTGTTATGTCAATGGTTAGATGCGTTTTTTGTCCACATTCCATAGTTGTGGGTTCATGTGGATGAACCTGGCGAATGAAGACACTTATTTTATGGGTATCTAGTTGGTCGTAGATAATGCATACAGATAAAACTGATATGGAAAAAGAACTATATATTTTAGGAAAAATTGGAGGTGGTGGAACATTTCTCATATTTTGGCTCATTAATTACCAACAATGGTGACATAGTGAAAGAAATTAAAAGATGAATAGCTATTGCTCTTCAAAAACTAAAACAACTGAATAAATTGTGGAGTGGGACAGATAGGCCTACAAAAATTATTTATTTGAGAGCATGCATCTTTCCCATTGCAACATACGCATGTGAGACCTGGACACTAACTAAACAAGCTGAATAGCGAATAAATGCCTTTGAATATAAATGTTATAGACGGGTCCTAAGAATATTTTGGATACAGAAAAGAACAAATGCATCCATACAAGATCTCAATATTGAAGAATGTTGGCTTCCAATGACGATAAAACAAGAATATTGAAATATTTTGGTCACCTGAAACGTCATGCAAGTTTGGAGAGAAGATTAATGGAGTGTTATATGTCCGGGAAGAGATAAGAGGAAGGCCAAAGAGAAGATGGGTGCAGGATGTGGCGAATGATCTCCAGAAGGTGTATCGGACGTGGGGCATCTTGATTATAATCGAGAAGTTTTCCGAAAGGTTGTTATGGGAGGAGGTTCTGCAAAGGACATGCTACTGAATGAATGTATGAGTTGGTCATGCGTCGAAGTACACTTGTTCCACCAGTGTGGTGCCGTCATCATTTGGAGGTGACAGGTTCAAATCCCGGCCGGTAACTACAGCTAGTGCATCTTCTAGTCTCTACTACTTTCTTTATTTCTGTGAGTGCCAAACATTACATGTGTGCTAATTCATGAACTGTCTTAGTGGGCTCAATTGATTCCCCAGTTATTATTTCTAACAGTAGCGCTTTACAATTCTGAAAGTTGGACCCACAAAAGATTATAGAAATGTTTAGAGGTTTTCATGACGTGATGAAAGGAACCTCGTCCATGCCATATATTTTCTCTTAATAACGTTTCTTCTTCTTCTCTTCCCCTTCGCTTTTGCATGCATCCGTCCATCCGGTATTTAAAAAAAAAATAATTATTATTCAACCGTTTTTGCTGTGTCTGTTTAAAACAAAGCTCAGTTCATGAGGTTGGATAAATCTCGGGGCCAGGTGATCGCGAAAGAAATTCCACAATAGAAGGAGACAAAACCCGGGATCACCCTCCAGGCGGACAAGTGCCCCGGTTACTACACTACCTTAGTCTTCGAGAAATAGTTCTGTTGTAACATGAATAAAATCAGCTGGAATTAACAACATATACATACTAATATCCTGGTTAGAATTAACATATACATACTAATTTCCTGGTTAGAATTATCAACATATACAGGCTCATATCCTGGTTAGAATTAACAACATATACATGTTAATATCCTGGTTAGAATTAACAACTTATACAGGCTAATATCCTGGTTAGAATTAATAACGTATACATGCTTATATCCTGGTTAGAATTAACAACATATACAGGGTAATATCCTGGTTAGAATTAACAACAAATACAGGCTCATATCCTGGTTAGAATTAACAACAAATACAGGCTCATATCCTGGTTAGAATTATCAACATATACAGGCTCATATCCTGGTTAGAATTAACAACAAATACAGGCTCATATCCTGGTTAGAATTAACAACAAATACAGGCTCATATCCTGGTTAGAATTAACAACAAATACAGGCTCATATCCTGGTTAGAATTAACAACAAATACAGGCTCATTTCCTGGTTAGAATTATCAACATGTACAGGCTCGTATCCTGGTTAGAATTAACAACACTGCAGCTGAGCAGAGCAGGGCACTGACTTGCCCTTACAGTCGGAAATGGCTGTCAAAGGCAGAGGTAAAAGACCACCATGTGAATGTAGAAGGCAAGGGAAAACCACCACATTATCTTCCCAAGACTTCATGGCAAAACATATATCAGAGTTAGTGAACGACGTTGATGGCTGTCTTAGGACATCCTCGTCCGATAGGGACAGTCACGAGCCACAGGTGACACCAGACCGTCATCCAGCTACTGATGGCAAGATCATAAGTAAAATAAATAAATTTAGAGTAGGAACATGGAATGTTAGGACCCCCTCTGCCGTGCGTCCACCTTGACGAGGTAGAGGGGCTTCCGCGTTCCAATGACCCCAAGAGCTATGCCGACGGTAGCACAGCTACTGGTAGGGTCACCCATGTCGGACAGGTCAAGGGAGAGGGACCAGACGAAGTGACGCACAAACCTGCTGCCTTGTAGGTAGACTGGGGACAGTCAAAGGCTAGGGAAAGCACCCCAAAATATGCTTGTCGAAATCGGATGTACTGAGCCACAGGCTTGACAAAGCAGTGCAACGTAACTTTATCATTTCATGATGCCACAGATGAAAATTAATCGTTATGGTGCTAATCCCGTGAAGTCCCATCAGGCGGTGATAGTGCCGGGCCCCCTGCCTCGAGGGGGTCCACCCATGACTACTGGTGGTCACCTTCCCCTGTGCTGTGGAGTCAAGGCACAGAGGAGTAGGTTAAGAGCTATTGACCAAATACCAAGGACACTCAACATACTACAGTGGAATGCCGAAGGAGTTTATAACAAGAAAGAATCCCTGACACAGCGTCTTCATAAAGATAGAATAGATGTGGCATGCATTCAAGAGACACACCTCAACGCCAAGCACAAATTTTCAGTCAGGGGATATCAGGCCACACGTTTCGACCGCGAAGGACATAAAGGAGGAGTTCTAATACTTACACGAAATACAATACCTTGCAGCGAAGTATCTGTGATCTCTGACAACCAAACAGAAATTATAGGTGTTGATATAATGATAAAGGACGTGAAAATAAGAATTTACAATCTTTATAGTCCAGCAGATAAGGATCTTACACTCTCAAACATGAAAATAACTGACACAAATTGCATTATTGTCGGAGACTTTAATAGCCGTTCAGAAAGATGGGGATACCCAGATACTGACAAAAGAGGAGATGAAGTGGAGGACTGGGAAATAGACTCAAATCTCCATCTACTCAACAAAGCGGATGACACACCGAGCTTCTACTCCAGAAGATGGATTACCACTTCTACTCCAGACTTAGCTTTCTGCACAGGAGACATCCTCCACAAAATCGATCGCCATGTGCTGGACCAATTAGCAGGTAGTGACCACAGACCAATCAAGCTTGTAATGAATATGGAGTATGTTCCACAGGAGCAAAAGCCTTTGCCCCGCTGGAATTACAAACGAGCAGATTGGGACAGATTTGCCACACTAACAGACAAATATTGTGAAAACATAAATACACGATATGGCAACATGAAGCAAATGGTGGAAAGTCTAAACAGAGCAATAATACAGGCAGCCACTGAGTCCATTCCAAGAGGAGCGAGGAAAAATTACAAACCATACTGGACTGAAGAACTACAAAGTTTGGAGGACAAAGTTGAAGATGCCAGGAAGACAGCAGAGAGAGAACAAACAATTGAAGCGAATACCTCTCTCAAAGCCATCTCAGCAAAATATAAAAGAACAGTAAATCAAACAACAAGAGATCGTTGGAGGGAAAAAACAGAAAACCTGAATTTTGACAGGGATGGAAACAAACTATGGAAACTAGTGAAAGCCATGAACAATGAAGGACCTAGAAACAAACAAATAACAATTAAACAAGGAAATGCCTTGCTTACAGGAAAAAAGGCTGCAAATGCACTAATGGAACACTATGCCAATGCAAACCACATTGATATTACAACTGAACAGAAGAAAGCAATCAAAGACAAACAGATACATCATAGAAATACAGAGACAGCAGCAGAATATATGATGGCAAATCTAACAATGGAAGAAATGGAACAGGCAATGAATACCCTAAAAAAGAAGAAATCACCAGGAAAGGATGGAATCACAAATGAAATGCTAATAGGACTAGGCACCAAGGCAAAGAAGAAACTACTAGCAGTCCTAAATAACAGCTGGAAGAGAGGAATAGTCCCACAGGCATGGAAGGAAGCTATACTAATACCAGTCCCAAAGAAAGGAAAAGACCTGGAAGAACCAAATGGCTATCGACCTATCAGTCTACTTAGCTGTGTAGGAAAATTAATGGAACGCATTATCAATGGCAGGCTAACATGGCATCTGGAAGAAAACAAACTCTTAACACCACACCAAGCAGGATTCAGAAAGTACAGATCCACTGAAGATCAAATAATCTATATAGCTCAGGAAATAGAGGATGCCTTCCAAGAGAAAAAGCACACACTAGCAGTCTGGATAGATTTAGAAAAAGCATTTGATAAAGTATGGAAGGAAGGACTGAAAGTAAAACTGCAAAACATGCATGTTTGTGGAAAAATGTATAAATGGATCAGCCACTACCTTGAGAACAGAACTGCCAGGACAAAAGTACAAGGACAAACAAGCAAAATGATGCTGCTGGAGCAAGGTGTCCCCCAAGGAGGAGTTCTTTCACCAACATTATTCCTAGCATATATAAATGACATCACAGAAAATTTTCCAGCCAGAGTACACACATCCTCCTTTGCAGATGACCTAGCCATATGGACATCTGAAGAATATATTAGCACAGCTAACAGCAGAATACAGCAAGCCTTATTAGCGCTAGAGGACTGGTCAAAATCATGGCTAGTGAAGATAAGTGAGGAGAAAACAACATGCACAGTGTTCTCCCTCTCAAATAAACCTCAGCAACCTAAGCTGGTATTGAATGGAAAAATATTGCGCCATGAAGAAAATCCAAACTATCTAGGAGTCACCTTTGATCGTCGCCTGACATGGAAGACACAGGTTGAGAAAAATCGAACAAGAGCAAGGCAGAGAATGGCAATCATGAAAAAGCTTGCTGGTACAACGTGGGGAGCAGATGAGAAAGTTCTCAAGAAGTTATATACTGGACGGGTGAGGCCAGTACTGGAATATGGCATTGCAGCTTGGGCAACAGCAGCTAAGTCAAACTTTAACAAAATAAGTAGAGTCCAAAACCAAGGAATGCGAATCATAACTGGAAGCCTGAAGACAACGCCTATTAATGAACTAGAAAAGATCACTTGTTTACAACCAATGCAGGATAGAAGAGATAGCAGAGCCCAGCAACAAGCAGAAAAATTTAGAAGATTGACAGACCACCCTATGTACAACAGATTTAATGGTTTTGGAAAGGGAAGACTGAAGCGTAGCAACTTTGTAGAAACTGCAAAACAAAGGATTAGGGCAGATCCTATTCTTAACATATCAACAGTCAAGCCCATACACAATGCACACAAGTTCCCAGCTTGGCGACAGCAGCAACTGCCTGAGATGATAGAAAACATTCCTGGTATTGAGAAAAAGAACACTCAGCATGAAACCGAAAGAAGAGAAATAACCCTAAACTACATAAAAGAACATTACCCAAGCAGGAATTGGACCCATGCATATACAGATGGATCAGCCAAAAATTCAATAGAGAATGGAGGAGGAGGAGTTCTCCTAAATTTAAAAAATGGAGTGAAAAAAACACATTCAATGGCAACTGGAAAATTTTCAAGTAACTTCAAAGCGGAGGTAGAGGCTCTGAAAACTGCAGCAGAAATGCTCCTGATGGAGGAAAATAAAGAGAAGCAAATAGCTATCTTCACAGATGCAAAGTCAGCTGTCTCAATACTGAAGAGCAATAACAGCACAGAACTAACTGACCTAAGAGCAGCACTCCATGGTCTATGCCAGAAATCCAAAAAAGTTGTAATACAGTGGATCCCATCACATTGCAGTATACCTGGAAACGAAGAGGCTGACAGACTGGCAAAAGAGGGCGGACGACTACCACAGCCTGACATAGACATAACCTATAATGAGGCAAAGAGGTTGATAAAAAGCACTTATAGAACCAAATGGGAATCAGAGCATCCAGGCCATCAGAAGGATGATGCATATTACAAACTCGACCGAAGAGAACAAGTAGCAATCTTCAGACTCCGCACAGGACATAACAGGCTGAAATACCACTTGTTCAATAAACTGAAGATAGGAGATACCGATGAATGTAATTGTAGAACTGGAAAAATGACAGCAAAACATTTGCTGCAGGATTGCCCAACGTATGCAGAACAGAGAAAGATATTTTGGCCCACACCTGCTTCATTTGAGGACAAGCTCTATGGAGATATTAACAAGCTTAAGTTGACCGCAGCTTACTTTAACTATATACAGGTTGACATTTAAAGGTGCATGAAGACCCAGAGGCATGAAATGGAATATTGCTTGGATAGCAAATCCATTATGTGGAAAGTCCAAATCGAAAGCTCGCTGTGTGGGCTTCATAAAAGGTGGAAAAGTGTCCTAGTGGCATGAAATGGAATATTGCTTGGATAGCAAATCCATTACGTGGAAAGTCCGAATCAAAAGCCCATTGTGTGGGCTTCATAAAAGGTGGAAAAGTGTCCTTGTGGCATGAAATGGAATATTGCTTGGATAGCAAATCCATTACGTGGAAAGTCCGAATCAAAAGCCCACTGTGTGGGCTTCATAAAAGGTGGAAAAGTGTCCTAGTGGCACGAAATGGAATATTGCTTGGATAGCAAATCCATTACATGGAAAGTCCGAATCGAAAGCTCACTGTGTGGATGTCATCTGCAGACTGCATACTTCTGGTTTCCGGAAGAACAGCCTATGGTGAACGGAAGGCCCAATATACGGAAGTGAGGCTAAGCAGCCATGTGCAGGACGTGACGATTCCTTGGGTGAGCCCAGTATTAGGAGCGCTATGTATCGGCTCTGCAAGTATGGAAGCCTCCTTGGATGGCGGGGAATGCCCATGGTCTGCCCCTGCCTTCCCTTGAGGGCTGACCAGGATCTTTGGCTGTTCTATATGGACCAGCTGGGATGGGGGAATAACACCACAACAGTGAGAGTCAAACGTCCTAAGAAACCCCCGGGAAGGTTAACCCGGTCAACAAATGCCCGCAGAAGTCGGATGTGTCGGCCTAACGGCGCAAGAACGCAGCTCTGCTGTAAACAGGCACAACGCAATCACATCCGAAAAAAAACTCCGGATGAACGAAGAAGAAGAAGAAGAAGAATGTTAGGACATTAATGAGCTAAAAAGTTGAACAATGTTTAAGAGAGATGGATAGAATGAAAATGAATATACTAGGCGTAAGTGAGATGAGATGGAAGGGATCGGGCAAAATTACCGCTGACAACCGCACAATAATCTATTCTGGAGGGGATACACATGAAAAAGGTGTGGGAATAATATTTGACGAAGAAACAGCCAAGTCAATTAATGGATACTGGTGTATTTCACTGGTGTATTTTCAATACTATCAGCAGAGTTGATCCAAAACACCAAAGATCGAGATCTGTGGAGAGCCATGAACGCCTACCCCAGCTGGCAGGGCACTTGATGATGATGACATGCTAATATCCTGGTTAGAATTAACAACCTATACAGGCTCATATCCATATCCTGGTTAGTAGAATTAACAAACTTTGAATCTTGCTCAAAGCATACAGAAACGAGAACTTGTAGCTTAATCTTAACGTACAGCACGAAAGTGTCCGCTAAAGAAAAGTTCTGTAAATCAGAATTCTTGGCAGGCGAGAAAGAGGCTGCCCTTCATTATACAGGTGCGCAAAGACTGTCATTGGAGAAATGCAACGCTGAAACAAAATGCAAAGACAGACACCATCAATAAGCTTCCTCTTTGATGTCCTCTCGGCGATGGTGTGGTTCTCACAAACTTGGCTTTACCTTGACCTGTGACCCGAACTTAAGGTTCGTGATTGCAGGTCTTTTAACTTTCTGCCGTCTTCACGTTTGCTGTTTTAGAATCTCACACCTTGGCTAATTCACGTCCCTGGTCTTTTAACTCTTGGTAATATGATAGCGGGTAATTCAGTCTTCATCTTCTTGTGTGTGGGTGGTATGTATGTGTGAGGAAGGGAGGGTGAGTGGGAGCCAGTTCTCTTTGTGAGTTATCTTCTTTCATGATATCTTCATTGCTCTTTCTATTCTTGTAACAGAGTCGAATCTGGTTATGTCTTTATGTAACCGCCGTGTGTTGGTCACAGTAACAGAGTGGAATCTTGTTATGTCTTGATGTAACCGCCGTGTGTTGGTCACAGTAAAAACCTTATTTATTATTTTTATTTGTTTTTCTTGCGCTCGCTCGCTTTGAACTCAAGCGTAGTCCATACACACGGTTTATAGTTGTGATGGACTGAATTTTCAAGGTGCACATGGGGTATCATCAATTTTTATTGACGACGCTGAACTAGAGGCAGTTGACCATTTTATACATATCTAGGATCAGAGGTAAATAGCAAATTATCTCTAGATCAGGAAATCAACATCAGGATTGGTAAGGCAGCAACAACAATGAACAGGTTAACAAAAAGAGTCTGGGAGAACAGGAAACTTACTGTTAGTTAGGTAGTTAGTTATCGACATATCATCCTCATTGCACATCGAACTATTCTGTCCATAAGTGCTCGGACCCCCCCTCAGCAAATCCCGCAGTGTATGGCGGCACACGATACCAGTTCTGTATCCGTTTATTACTCTTCTTTGGCTTCCTGCGTAATATTATTGTTTGGCCACACCTCTTTTAACTTGCTGTTCTCGCAGCCTGACCATGGTTGTAGATTCCCAGTCATCGCTTGGTTCTCGTAAACGACTTACTTCTCGTAGATCATTCAGAATGTCTGCTTGGTCCATGGCTCGTCCGCCTTCCACAGTAGCCTTACCTGCGAGCTTGTCAGCCCGCTCATTCCCTTGTACACCCGCATGCCCTGGCACGAAGATGAAACTAATCTTTGCCAGCCGAGACCGCTCCAGAGACAGCAGCCACTCTCTTCGGACCCACCCCATCTCTGTCCTCCTGAGCATACTCATTGAGTCACTAAGGACACAAGCCCCATTGAATGTCTGTGTCTCGAAACATGTTACTGCTTTACTTACTGCCATGACTTCCATAGTCAGGCTGCTTGTGTTCAAAGCAAACGCACCAGACTCTTCCTTCACAGTTTTCCCTTCGGCCTGAGCTGTAACGGCCTATGAACTTCTCACTCTTCGGACGACCGATCCATCCGTGTAAATGATAGCATCATCCTCTAAAGAATTATCGACGATCAGAGCCTGTACTTCCGCCTCCACAACAGCTGGATTTTCTTGTCTGCGTTTCCTGTCTAGTTGGATGCACACTGAAAAGGATGTACAGAACTCTGTTGACACTTGTACCCACTCCTCGCCAGGTTCTAAGTCCTCAAGTGAACACACCTGCTGAAGAATGTCTTCGGCTTGACCCATCCACGACTTTCCTCTTTTTAACCTGCTGCCCTTTACTTTCTTAATCTCGCTATGCAGTGGATGTTGTGTGTTTGCGTTGACTCTGAGATAGGCACGTGCTTGGCACATTTGTATCCTGTCCCTCATGGTTGGAAAATCAAGAATGTAGCGCAACGCCCTGCATGCTGTATCTCTCGTACATCCAAGAATAATGCGCATAGCTTCGCTCTGTATCCTTTCCATCCTTTCTATCTGCTTATGGCTGAGAGTCAGGATTGCCATTGCATACTCCAAAACAGAATGGACCAGACCCTCGTAAAGAAGACATAGATGGCGCTGCTCACAGTTTGCCGCCGCCATTACCCGCATAGCAGCCAAACCCCGCTTGGCCTTTGTTATCACCTGGTCTGTGTGCTCATTATAAGCAAGGCTTCGATCAAATCGTATCCCCAGGTAATTCATTGCTGGCGTTCTTTCCACCGTCTCTGAACCCAGATTTACAGTTGGCGTTGGGTGTTGACAATATGGTTCTTCAAAGAGAACCATGTCACTGTTGCCTTTGTTGGGTTGACCGTTGCCCCAGCTTCATCACACCAAGTACTTATGCGGTTGAGTTCGGTTTGTAGTTCCACAGCAACATGATCTCTATCCTTACCCTGAAGATACACTCGTCTGCATACGACAGTGTCCTACCCGGTCCTATGATTTGCTCGCTGGTGATTCTCAGTGTAGGCGTTGAACAGCACCGGAGATAATGGTAATCCCTGTGGTAGGCCAGGATATATTGTTGTTTGTTCCGAAGTCCAACTGCCACATCTAAAAACTACTTTCCGTTGGAAGAGGGCTGCAGCGATTCAACTAAGGAGGAAAGGACTTATCCTGAGTTCTAGAAGCCAAAGCATTAAAAAATCCAATGGTACTCTGTTGTACGCGTCCTCAAGATCAATCGCTGCTGCAAATGTTTCAATGCCTGAGTGGAAACCTTCATAGACATCATGGGCAAAGACTGCTGCATTGGTCCAGGTTTCTCTTTTTGGACGGTGCCCTCCCTGGGTAGGTGGGAAAACACCTTGCCTCTTTAGCTGGCTTGATATTTTTCTGGCAATTAACTTCTCCTGCAGCTTGCCTATTGTATACATTCTGTATGGTTATTACTCGAAATCCCTGAATTTTTGTGTGGTCTTTGCCAGGCTTCGGCAAGGGAATCAGATAGCTGTGTAACTACTTCCCCATGATGCCAGCACTTCCTATACTGATGTTATACATGTCTGCTAGTTTCTCTAGCTCGTTGTCGGTACACCTATTGATGTCGTCATATCTTATGCCATCTGGCCCTGGAGCGCTGTTTTTTGATCGTTGAAGCACAGCCTTGATTTCGTTCACTGTCACTTTGTCTTCATCCGAAATGTTCTGGGCCTTGCACCTATCTTATGTAACATCCTTGGCAAGATTTCGGCCTCTCATGTCTGTCTAGTTGCTCTGCTCTAGATAGCGTTCGAAGAGGGCTTTGCCCTTGTTTTCGTAGTCTCCGTGACGAAGTAGTCAAGCCGTCTGACTCCGGCCTCAAAAGTTGTGAGTTCAATTCCGGGCCGTGTTCTTTGGTTCACGAGTGCATTTTTTGCCCAATTCTTAACCCTTTGAAAATAAAGTATGTTCATTCGTTCGTTCGTTCGTTTGTTCGTTCGTTCGTCAGTCCTCTGCTAGATGAGGTCAGCACCTTGGAAGTCAAGAATAAGAGTATTCTTGACTACCCCACTCATGCTTTTATGCAGTCCCCAGAACAATTTCAGTGACTTGTCTGTGCTTACTCTTCGACATACCTCTGCCCATTTTTTTTTTTTTCAAAAAGCTTACTTTTGTGTGCATCTCTCTTTCTAAGTGCATGCAGGGACTAGGAAGGGCAACTCTATTCTTCTTGGCGTTTTGTTATTTCCTAACAGCACTACGCTTACCCACCCAGGCATTTTCAACCTCAAAATTCCACCAAGGTAGCTGCTCTCAGCTTTTATTTTTCCTGCCCTGAAGCTTTATGCGCTTGTCGCACCTTATTTTTCTCACCACATCTTGCCCTGTACTGTCATACTGGAAAGTCTTGACCGTTGACTTGTGCTGCCTGGTTCTGCCTTTCTCCACCAATATGCTGCAAGGTGGTGGTCACTGCCGTGGTACCCTAGGACACCCCCATCTACACACTGTAGTGAGTGAAGGAGAAACCAGCGCCATATCAATAACACTGTCCTTATCACCTGGACGAATTGCTGTCCTGGTGACACAACCACTGTTGATACAAACCAGGTCAACGGTTTCAAGTGCAGTCTCGAGCTTCTTCCCCTGTGTGTTGGAGGAAATGTTTCCTCATGAGCTTACTGCCAAAACAAAAGTCCTTGTCTATCATGCCTGCGTCCTTAGTACTCTTCTCGTCCAGGCAGTGAAGCCTGGACAACTTACTCACACCAAGAGAAACGTTTAAACAGCTTTCATATGCGGTGTATGCGAAGAATACTTGGTATTAAGTGGCAAGACAAAATCACAAATACTAAAGTATTGGAAAGATCAGGTTGTTTGATTGCATATTCCATGCTCAGTCTTCGTAGACTTAGATGGATAGGACACGTTAGGGTGGATGGATGATGGTAGAATTCCAAAAGACATCTTTTTTGGTGAATTACAGATGGGTAAGAGATCTCAGGGTCGGCTTCTAATACGATACAAAGATGTGTGTAAACGGGACATGATTGATACAGGCATTGATAATGCACATTGGGGGGGGGGGAAGTCGCCGCTGAAAGTGTTACATGGAGGGCAAGTATCAGAAATGGAATAAAGACCAAGGAGAAAATTATTGCAGATAAGTCACACACCGAGCGTGTGAGACGTAAGATGGTGCATGATGGTGGAAATGACCATGTGTTTACATGCATCCACCGTGGACGAACATTTACAGCGCGAATTGGCCTTATCAGTCACATTCGCCACCGCCATGGGTTGAAGTTTTGAAGCACAATGTAACAAACTACCGTCTCAAGACAGCAAGGTGCCAGTGGTAATGGGCTAAATTTTGCGTGTGGATTTGCTTTCCCTATTAACAGTGTCGCTCGCCATCAGGCGAACCCACTCCGACTTCAGAGGTAATTCGGCCACGTTGAGTCTATGTTGTTATTGAAAATAGGACAGGGAAACGGAGAGATAGAAACAGAAAGCAATAAAGCCCAGAGCCTATAGTACCTTGCGGTGTTTAGGACAGGGGGTCTTGAGCCTGAGGAAATAAGGTCGCCTGGCTAGTGCAGTCACCGCGAACTATGCAGGTTAGGGTTTTCTTTTGGCCGCCAACAGAAAAAATCCACACTATTACCGAGGATTCGAACCCGGGTCTCCCGAAGGAAAAGTCGGCATTCTAACCACTCGGTCATAGTCAAGTAAATATGACCTACCACCATTTCTCTCGTCGTTTCACACTGGCCTGGAAGCGGGGAAAATTGATCTTCTTTCAAGTACAGTAAAGCACACAACTCCATTTGCTGCAGTGATAACAGACACTACAGAATTCGATTGAAAGCCCACAATGATTGACCGGGATTGCGCCTCGTAGTTTTTACATCATGTATTGGTATGTCCTGTGGAGAAATTCTCCCCGTTGTATCATCATATATTCTCACTGCTGCCTGTTGTTCCCTGTAGAGTGTTTTTATATGTATTAGGTGTCACAGACGTAGTCGGAAGGATACGTTGCAATAGCAAACTACAATTAAATGCACAGTTGCAATAGCAAACTACGACTGAACATACAATTTGCCCCGAAAATCAACCAGCGGTTGATCGCAACATCCTGCAAAGGAGATGTACATAAAAAGAAATATTATGTGTACTGGAAACCCATGTCTTCCGCTGTGTTCCATTATTCTTCGTGTTCCACAGCACATACTTTTGAATAATCTATAAAGCAATAGTACAGTTATATTTTGTACTCTGTTGGGTTTTTGTGATTGTCCTTATACAGGGCGTACTTTTAATGACTCTGGGGTGTTTGAAAATATTGCCGTTCCAAGTTTTGTATTTACCTTTTATGTTGCACGAGTTAACAAAACTTGGAAAGGCAATATTTTCAAAAATCCCACAGTCATTAGAAATACACCATATATTACATACACTGCCATCTATACCGGTGTTTCGACGAAAGCCAGCGCGTAGAATGTTGATGTTGCCTTTTATTATTATAAAACCACCCCATGATTATTTTACATAAAAGTTTGCTTACGTGACTTATCTTGGCAAGTGTCCTGTTATAGCTACACAATTTCACGTCACTTTCTTTTAATGTTGGGATATATATTGCTCTCCTCCATTCTGTTGACCATGTTCCTGTCTCCCGTATCTGGTTAGATACGGCCTGATATATTTTCACACCTCGTTCCCCACCAGCTTTAATCAACTCTGCTGTGATGTGCTCACGTCCTGGTGATTTCTCCTTTTGTGAGGTTGTTTATTGCACACTCAACTTCATCTAGTGTTTGTTCTGGTGCTTTCTCTGTCGGTATTTCATTGTTTACATATTTGTCCTGACCAACTTTATTCGGACATATATATTTTGTTGCAGTATTCTTTCCATCGATTAAGAATGCCCCCCCCCCCCCCAATCCCCCAATCATTCGTGTCGTTTATTGATCGTATGTGTGTTGGCTCTAAAGTTTCTGGTCATAATTTTTAATTCTTTTAACATTTCATTATTTCGCCGGCTCCCTGGCCGAGGGGTTAGCAGCTTTCTCCGTTAACCCCGAATACTCTCGTGGTTGACGTGAGCGCACGAGAATTAGAAGTGGTTCGAGTCGCGCCAGTGACTTATGAGAGTAAGGAGCCGGTCGCTCAGAAAGTCGTGGCGTGCTATGAGCGTAATCTAGCCTAGGAAGCAACATACAGCTGAAAGATGCTGATTCTGAAACAGGATGGAAACGCGGAAAGAAAAAAAAATTTCATTATTTCATCATTTCCTCTGGTGTTCTTTCATTGCTATACACTGATCTTGTAGGCGTTGTAATGTTTCTTCTGATCTCCTCTCTTATTTCTTTTCTTATGCAGCCCTTTTCTCGTCATTTGACGTTCCTTTTGTGCTTTGCTCTCTCTCTCTCTCCCTCTCTCTCGCTCTCTCCCCTCTCTCTCTCTCTCTCCTCTCTCTCTCTCTCTCTCTCTCTCTCTCTCTCTCTCTCTCTCTCTCTCTCTCTCTCTCTTTTTGTATAGTTCTAACGCGTAATTTGCTGTCCAGTTGTTCTTTCTATCCCTCTTATGGGATAACATATATTTGGCTGGTTATAATAGTGTCTTTCTAGCATGTGTGTCCAGCTGTTCTTTCTATCCCTCTAATATGATAACATATATTTGGCTGATTATAATAGTGTCTTTCTAGCATGTGTGGCTAATTCATCCGGGGTGAACGAGGAAGAATAAAACGCATTTTTGTTTTTGTGCCTGCGCTCTCTCGCTTTGAACACAAGCGTAGTCCATACACCCTCTAGTGCACTGGACTGATTTTTGCGTGTAGATTATCTCCCCCATTACCAATGTCCCTCGCCATCAGGCAAATTAACTCCGATTTCAAAAGTTATAAATAATACGTATGTCTCCAAATAAACGTGCAAAGCTGCAATCTGTTTAAATGCCAGTTTAGTTTTGAAGCGGTCAAGAACTTACGGGAACACTTTGTGATGTGGTTGTGGTAGCTGCACACAGTGACCCGATTTATATAGTTGCTTAAACAAATAGTGTAAGTCATTATAATTTAAAGAGGGGAAAAGTCAATACATTGTAAATGTAAATATTAAACAGGGTATTAAATACTAGCTCTTATATATCAAGTGACGCCAGAACTAAAACAAAAAAATATACTCATTTTCGCAAAACGACAGATAATAAATTGCATATTACACAGCCAGAGTACCAACAGGAAAGTACTGCCATAACTATGATGCTAAAATTGAGGCAATCAAGATAGCAACAGAGAAATTACTAAATACCAGCCATGGTACACAACCTGTGGTGCTATTGACAGATGCAAAATCAGTACTCAAGGCGCTCCTGTCCGGGAAATTGCCAGTACTAAGGACACTACTTTCTGAACTTAGCAGTCAGCATAAGGTCACCATACAGTGGATACTATCCCACTGTGGAGTACCCGGAAACGACAGAGCTGATCGACTGGCTAAGGAAGGAGCCATAGAAGAACAGCCCGATGTGCCCGCCACATTCCACCAAAAGAAAAGAATGATCAGATCAGTCAGAAAGCCACCAAAACCTGCTCAAGATAACTACCACATTATGGACAGACCAGAACAAGTCATTATTCTGCGCCTCAGAACATGGCACAATAGATTACGCAACCACATGTATACAAAATTCAAGATTGGTGAAACAGCCATGTGCACATGTGGATTGGCGTCGCAGATAGCAGAGCACATACCCCAAGACTGCCCAAAATATAACATATCTAGGCAAACCTTCTGGCCTAGAGAGACGACAGTGGAAGATACACTCTATGGACCGCTGAGTGAACTAAAAAAAGACAGTTTAATTCATACAAGAGACAACATTGCAGTTATAGACATATTTCAAGCGAAAGAAGGAGAAGAAATAACATATTTATCCCGATATTATGCTACCAATGTAAATCTTGGACATTATACACATGACTCATACGCAAAATCAACACCCGTGAGATGAGTTGTCAGAGAAGAGGTGCCAGTTTAACCATCTGAAACGAGTAAGAAATGTTATCAGACAGACAGTGGGATCAACACCGTGTGCTACTGATATAGAAAGGCAGACGATCAAATGGTTTGGCCATCTCGATAGAATGCAACGCCATCAGTTACCAGCACTGGTACTACACCAAAGAACATCTTATACGAGAGCAAGAGACGCCCGAGAAGAACATGTAGTGACGACTTTAAAGATATTGTACAATCACACTGAATGACACTATCCAGTGCCATCCATATGGCGCCGTAACGTCAACTATTCCTCCCCACGACGCTTTATGGCAAAAATGGAAGGTGATGAATAAAAACTAACGTAACGTATATATGACTAGTACCATGTATACAGTTAAACACTCTCCTCCCTCCCCCAGGCATGAAAAGGGGCTCTTTGCTTGCACTTGTTACCAGCTAACTTATATTCGTTGATCCGTATTACTTATGCCACCAACTACAGTGTTCTCTGTAATCCTTCGGTCCATGACAGTTAGTTAACTTCGTACTACCACCTCTACTCACGCTTTCCCTGTTTTGCTTAAAATGTGTCAGTCCTCGTTGTTATATGTTATCCCCGTCTGACCCACACTGTTAATTTGAAAATATCAAGTGCCTGAGACAGCCGTTAATAAAACTGAAGCACTCGTACCTAGTTGTTAATTTTATTCCTTCCGTCTGTGACATTTATTACTTTAACCCATTTTGACCCAACCATGTCAGTAACCCATTGTATCCATACTTTATACTGTAGTTGTAGTCTAGGACAGAAGGGGGTTAATGATTCAACAGTTCAAGACGATGAAAGAAAGAAGCAACTGTCACAAGATGAAGTAGTTTCCTCACATTGTAATCGCAGGGCTCTCTGAAGTTAGCAGCCCAGATTAGACTGTAATGGCGAAGCAGCCAAGGGGCAGATTAGTAGCTGTAACAGTTTTCATGACCATATATTTCATCGTTCCTCCCTAGGCTACCGGAGAGAGAGAGAGAGAGAGAGAGAGAGAGAGAGAGAGAGAGAGAGAGAGAGAGAGAGAGAGAGAGAGAGAGAGAGAGAGAGAGAGAGAGAGAGAGAGATGCTAAAAGTGCATACATGTTATTATTAACATTGTTTCTCTCTCCCCCCCCCCATATATATATATATATATATATATATATATATATATATATATATATATATATATATATATAGTTGTCAGATACCAAAAGATGCATGCACTAAGTAACACAAGATTTTACCGTCGTTATGTGGACGATATACTAATTATCACCACAGACGAGCTACAAGCAACATCGTTTCAGGCCACAATGAACAAGACGCATAAAAACATCTCTCTATCTATGGAACACGAACACAACGAAGCGTTGCCGTTCCTAGATATTCTAATGAGACGTAGAGCAGACGACACAATCCAAAGATCGGTGTATCGCAAAGGAACATGGACTGGCCAATACCTAAATTTTCAGAGCTTCACACCTGTCCAGTACAAACGGGGCTTAGTACGGACCTTGTTTGACCGTGCTAGAAAGATATGCACCCAGGACACACTGACAGAGGAATTTGAAACTCTGAAGAATGTCTTAAACCTGAATGGGTACTCCACAGGATTTATAAAGCGCCACTGCCAACAGCCCAAACCCAAAGCAGACGTAACTACAGTCCCTAAACTCAAGGTATTCATCCAGCTAACCTTTCGAGGGGATGACGTAATGCAACGTCTACAAGACCGGCTTACTACAGCTGTAGGCCGAACATTCTGTGCGGCAACTCCAGTCATTAGATTTAAAACCGTACCGATTCCTACACCAACAGTCAAAGAGCCTGTTCCTCTGTACGCCACAAAAAATTGTATTTACCAATTCACATGTAAATGCCAGGCCGTTTATATTGGTAGAACAGAGAGACAGCTTAACAAACGGGTGTTAGAACACATACCTCAATGGGTCAACACGATACAACACACAGGAGATGCTAGCCTCGTGGGGCCGACACACCGGAAGCTCCCGACGTCTTCAATTGGTAGGCACATCGTCGACAGTGGCCATGTGGTGGACAGAGACACTGCCTTTCGCGTGTTGTTTAACACACAAAATACTCGCTTGTTAAAATTTGCAGAAGCAATTATGATCTATCAACGCAAGCCAGAATTGTGTAAACAGAAAGACATGTTAGTCAGCTTAAAATTACCGTGGTAGATAATTGACATTACTGTGCGAATATGTGTATATTTCAACTTGAAGGATTTATCTAGTTAATTCACGTAAGTTGTGTGATTTCTGCAGTATGTACCTGACGAGATGCAGCGAAATATGCCAGGCAATAAATCGTGCAATCTATTGTTTGTGTCTTCGTAATTCAAATTCACTACGGGAAAACATTGTTTTGAACACAAGATTTGACTGCTGGAGTCAGGGTAAGAAAGCTAGAACTAACCAAGACCTTACTGGACCTCTTGGCGGTGGCCCAGGAAACAGGTTGCAGAAGACGAAGAAGCAGACACCACAGTCTCAATTTTAACACCACAGTCACCATTTCCCCCCTGAGAGGAAGCGAGTTAGTTGGTGGGGCAACTTATCTTTATGAAATACCTTACAACTCTATAATTGTGGCCATCGGTGGGTAAAAGGCGCCATATATATAACCTCTTTCCCCTGGTGCCGTGCAGGGAATGTCTTGGAGTAAACCATACACAAAACCGGCGGAAGGTAAAGGGAAACCACAGCTGTATTTTCCCAAGAAAATCATGCTTTTCAGCAACATTGATTTGTGGAAATAGAGATAGAGGAAGACAGCGTGAGAAAATTCTTGAAAGTCTGGTGTCATGGCACGGAAGGGAGTCCACACACGAATTGACCCATGCCGTCGGAGATAGTAATTTGTGGAGAGGCATCATCGCTCACGCCAGCCGTCAAGGCACTGGATGATGATGATGATGATGATGATTTCCCTCCTTCCTCCCATAACCCCACCCCTACCCACCACCACAACCAATGGCCAACCTCCGTTGTGGGTACACTGGTTGAGCTTCCCTTGCCTGTTACATGCTGGCATTAGTGTAAATGTGCCGTTGACTAACACTGCTCAACTGCTGTTTTATTTAACGCTTTCAGCCACGCCCATTTGTTACCCTAATCTACCCTATCCTTATTATTACTTTGATTCCCTTAGTCAAAGACAGCTGCAGCTCTACCCACTCTATCCTAATTGTTATTTTTACTTCTTACATCCAGACATTTGTTATTTCAACAATGTCTGGCTATACTATTTTGAATAACATTCTAGGACAGGGATATGTAATAAGATTAGCGTAGATGCTATGAGAACATTAAAATATAGAAAAGTAAATCAAAGGTCCCTATTGCACGTCTTGAAAGGCACTGGACACTTGGTGTCATCCTAATGTTTGTATAGACCAATCGGTATCCGAGAGGTGGTGTGTCCAATATCACGCTGGTCGCCATTACTATCCAAGACATCTAAAAACGGATAAGACTGCTCGTTCTTAAACATCCGGCGTGCTGATGCCAAGGTAGCGGGTTGAACCCCCACACCGATCAATGGGGCTAACATGTTGACTTCTCGTCCTTGACTTGGGGATGTACAGTGCAAGTAGCTCTGAGAGGTTTGGCCTGATTTCAAGGGACACTGGTAATATATGACTGAGCTACCGGATGACAGTAGACGGTACTACCTGCTTTCTGTCAGCGCCGAATGTTGGGCGGCGCTTACCAAACCCGACACCCCACATTGTGCCAACGGCTTCGGGCGGAAGAGCGCAATTGGGAGGGTACTAGCCTTATCCTGGTGCGAGGAAATGCAACCCAAAGACAAAATAAGTCATGGCAGGGCAGACCAGGCCCTAAGCCTTGGTTGGCAGCTGGTCTAGGATCGAAGCTCCGACAGGCGGACAGTTAGAGCATTGCTTTGCTGATCCGGCAGCTTCTGCAGCTTGTCTTGTTCCAGATTATAGGTGTCAACTTTCCTCTGGAGTGAACTAGGCAGGCCGAGAGAGGGATCATGCTGCATGGGCAACACATGGTTTCTTTATTTTAGCCCAGGCTTTGTGCTATGGAGAGGCAATAACTCCATCCCTGGTCTTAACCGGTCTCGGAATCAAAGCGAGAGGCAACTGTTACGGGTTATAAGTCCTTGTCAGTTGGCGTAGACATGGGGCGCCACGCGTTGCCTCTGACGGTGGGAGACACCTACAGGTGTCACTGATCAGCTACCGCCCGCCTCAAGCTGGGCATCCCCCAGCCAATTGGGTGCTGATCCGCCACAGCCTGCCTGCTTCAATGGGTGCTTGGGGCTAGGACAAAATCTGAATCGCAGGCTGTAAAACCAATGCACCAGGTACTAATAAAAAGAATAGAAACCTCAAGCTACGGCTTGCAACCTGGAACATGAGAACCATGTGTCCAGGATTTTCCACTGACTTGACAAATATTGACGATGTGAGAAAAACGGCTGTGATTGATGCTGAACTCAATCGTCTTAACATTGATATTGCTGGCCTGCAGGAGACTCGCCTTGCTGAGGAAGGGTCACTCAGGGAAAACAATTACACCTTTTTTTGGAAGGGAAGAGGGCAGGCAGAAAAAAGGCAACATGGTGTGGGCTTTGCAGTGAAGAATTCGCTACTGGGAATGATTGATATCCCAGCTGGAGGTAATGAAAGATTATCATCACTGCGCTTGGCAACCTCTTGTGGATTTGCCACCATTATCACTGCATATGCACCGACACTCGCTTCCTCTGATGATGTAAAGGATACGTTCTATGAGCAGCTAGACTCTGCGATCAAGGCAGTTCCAAAATCCGACTACATTTATATGCTCGGTGATTTCAATGCTCGTGTGGGCAGGGACTCGAGTTCATGGCCAGTGTGCCTTGGAAAATACAACATCGGTCGCATGAATGATAATGGGCAAAGGCTGCTGGAGCATTGCACTAGAAATGACCTATGTATTACAAACTCCTTTTTTAAAACAAAAGAGATGCATAAGGTCACATGGAAACATCCAAGATCCGGCCATTGGCATCAGCTGGACTTCATTATCACACGGAGACAACATCTGAACCATACATCATTAACTCGAAGTTACCACAGTGCTGACTGTGATACAGATCATTCTTTGGTTGTTGCAAGGGTTAGACTGAGACCAAAGAGAATCTACACAGCTAAACACAAGTCTAGCCCCAGGATTAATATTACTAACACTCACGATCCTGGAAAGTGCTTTGAATTTCAACAGCAACTTGAAGACGCTTTCAATGGTACATCAGAAAATTGTATAGTAAATGATAAATGGAGTAAACTTAAGGAAACTATTTATAAAACAGCGGTAGGGGTTTACGGCACTGTGGATCATAAGAGACAGGACTGGTTTGCGGCAAACAGCCAGATACTGCAGCCCTTGATTGATAAAAAGAAGATAGCTCTCTTAAGAAACAAGGAAAGACCAACGCGTAACACTCTGAGTGAGCTGAAGCAAGCGAGGAAGGATGTACAAAAGGCTGCCCGGCAGTGTGCGAATGACTATTGGATCAAGTTATGTGAGTCCATTCAAATCGCAAGTGATAAGGGAAACATCAGAAGCATGTATGAAGGGATAAAGAAAGCCTGTGGTCCAATGATCAAAAGAAGTGCACCGCTGAAAACCTTGACTGGAGAAATCATCACTGATAAGAAACAGCAGATGGATAGATGGGTCGAGCACTATTTAGAGCTTTACTCAAGTGAGACCAAGCTAGCGGATGATGCCCTCAACGCCATAGAGGCGCTGCCAATTCTTGACCACCTGGACACACTTCCCACTATAACAGAAGTTAAGTGTGCTATAAATGAGCTTGCATCTGGCAAGGCTCCAGGTAAGGATGGGATTCCAATAGAGGTGATCAGGAGTGGGCAAGACACACTCGCTCTACAGATCCACCAGCTAATAGAGCTATGCTGGCGAGAAGGACAAGTCCCACAGGATTTCAAAGATTCAAACATCATAACGCTGTACAAGAACAAGGGAGATCGGAGCGACTGTAACAACTATAGGGGTATCTCACTACTGTGTATTGTTGGGAAAGTATTTGCCAGAATTGTCCTGCACAGACTTCAAGTCCTGGGAGATCAAGTCTACCCCGAATCACAGTGCGGCTTCCGTCAGAACCGGTCTACCATTGATATGATATTCTCATTGCGACAGATGCAAGAAAAATGCCGGGAACAAAATCGGCCACTGTTTATTGCCTTCATCGACCTCACAAAGGAATTCGATTTGGTCAGTCGTGAGGGTCTGTTCAAAGCACTAAAGAAGATTGGCTGCCCACCAACTCTTCTGTCCATTGTGGAATCGTTCCACACAGGCATGAAGGGTATAATCAAGTTTGATGGCTCAACTTCAGAAGAGTTTGAAATCAAGAGTGGAGTTAAGCAAGGTTGTGTACTAGCCCCCACCTTCTTTGGGATATACTTTTCACTTCTACTGAAATATGCCTTTCGTGATCAGGATGACGGTATATACATTCACTCACGCTCAGATGGTGGCCTCTATAATGCTCAGAGATTGAAGGCCAAGACCAACATTAGCAGGGTACTAATCAGAGAGTTGCTTTTTGCGGATGATGCTGCGATTACGACCCACTCTGAGGAAGAATTACAACATCTACTATCTGCATTCTCCAATGCTTGTTCTGAATTTGGTTTAACAATTAACAAAAAGAAGACACAGATTATGTCACAAGGTGCACATGATGTACCATCAATCTTTATTGACGACGCCAAACTGGAGATAGTAGACCATTTTACATATCTAGGATCAGAGGTAAATAGCAAATTATCTCTCGATCAGGAAATCAGCATCAGGATTGGCAAGGCAGCAACAACAATGAACATGTTAGCAAAAAGAGTCTGGGAGAACAGGAAGCTTACTGCCAAAACAAAAGTCCTCGTCTACCAAGCCTGTGTCCTTAGTACTCTTCTTTATGGCAGTGAAACCTGGACAACTTACTCACGCCAAGAGAAACGTTTAAACAGCTTTCATATGCGGTGTCTGCGAAGAATACTTGGTATTAAGTGGCAAGACAAAATCACAAATACTGAAGTATTGGAAAGATCAGGTTGTGTGACGGTGTATTCCATGCTCAGTCTTCGTAGACTTAGATGGATAGGACACGTTAGGAGGATGGATGATGGTAGAATACCAAAGGACATCTTTTTTGGGGAATTACAGACGGGTAGGAGATCTCTGGGTCGGCCTCTACTACGATACAAAGATGTGTGTAAGCGGGACATGATTGATACAGGCATTGATAATGCACATTGGGAGCACGTCGCCGCTGAACGTGTTGCATGGAGGGCAACTATCAGAAATGGAATAAAGACAAAGGAGAAAATGATTGCAGATAAAGCACACATAGAGCGTGAGAGACGTAAGATGGTGCAAAATGGTGGAAGTGACCATGTTTTCACATGCACCTACTGTGGGCAAACATTTGCAGCAAGAATTGGCCTTACCAGCCACACTCGCCACCGCCATGGATCGTAGTTATTAAGCCTTTTTGAAGCACAATGTACCAAACTATCATCTGTCAAAACGGAAAGGTGCCAATGTGGTAATAGGGAAAGCTAATCTACATGCAAAAGATGAGGCTGTGTGACGGTATATTCCATGCTCAGTCTTCGTAGACTTAGATGGATAGGACACGTTAGGAGAATGGATGATGGTAGAATACCAAAGGACATCTTTTTTGGTGAATTACAGGTGGGTAAGAGATCTCAGGCCGGTCTCTCTGGTCTAGAGGTTACATGACTTTCTCCGTAATCTCGTATATTCTCGTCAGTTTAGTTTAGTCTAGTTTAGTTTGGTTTAGTCGATGGATCAACATCACGGCACACGGGTGAAACCCATAAGTGCTCCGTTCTCCTCCTAACTCAAACCTGAGTCTGGAGAAACTCAGCTCAGTGCACGAACTCCGTAGCACCGGCGAGGATACTGAAATGCTTTGGGTAGATTATTAACTCGAAATTTTGCCCTGGCAGCGCCGTTAGGCTACTCTTTTTCGATTTCCAGCTGCCAAGGGATATTTTACGTGCGCAACAATACACACGGGCGTCCGATCTCACTACCCAGAGACCAGGGGAAATTTTATTACTAGAAATCCACGTAAAAAAGTCCCGGTCCTCACCAGGGCTTGAACCCGGGACCTCCGGCACTCGACGACGTCCTGAAAGAACATGCAACTAATTTTGTTTTTTGTTTTTAGAAGAGCAACCAAGCAGATTTGAATAAAGCGGGCACTGAATAAGATTTCTGCCGTGGAATACCTGTTATGTATGTTAGTGAGAGCGACAATGTAACGTAGTTGTGGCAAGGTCTGAACAATTTTCTGACCGAGTAACCAGCCGTGGCGGATGCTGGTTTCGAATGAATCTCGTAAACCTGGTACAAGAGATTTCTCTGATAAGGAACGTGGTGGGGGATAGCCACCGTATATTTAATTGAGTTAGTGTATGTGTATGGAGGGGTATATACCTGGAATTAGAGGAAGAGGAAGACCAAAGAGAAGGTGGATGCAGGATGAGGCAGATGATCTCCAGATGAGTGTATTGGACGCAGGACATCTTGCTTATGATCGAGAGGTTTTCCGCAAGGTTGTTATGGGAGCGAGGTTGTGCAAAGGACATGCTACTGAATGAATGTATGTATGTGAAATTCCACCACCTCGCACTTTACATACATGTACCCTTGTTAAGCACTTTACTTACATGTACCCCTTTTAACGGAAAAAATGCATTTTTCTGTGAGTGTTATTTTGCAAGTCGCGATTAACTTCTGACTGTACAATATTGAAGGAGTGTCCTGTTGTCTCCGGGAACGGACACGTACGGGTCTAGCGATCCTTGGGGCATGAACGAGGAGCCGGAAGCCATACGGGATCTCAGCAACCAGGACTTGCACCAGCACCAGCAGGTGGTCATCCAGGGTGAGTCCAGTTGTGTGTTTAGTTCACTTCTTGGCTTGTGTTCTTAGTGGCAGGGGTGGAGGTTGTCGGGGGTTTTGGAGGAAACTAGTTAGTTGCATACCCTTTACAGGATGTCGCAGTCAAGCCCAACATTTTTAAGTGTGATTTCTTGGCAAGTTTACGTTCAGTAGTTTGCCATTGATTTCTGAACGACCGGCATTTATACCCTGTTATGGTGTTTTTGGATGAAGAATGACTTGCGCGTTGAATTGGATTAAAATAAGGAGACTGAGTCCTTCTAAATCCAGTGGCAAGACAAGTCAAGACAACTGGAGACGAATACAGGTGCAGTATATGACCAGGGCGCTCTATTGCCTTGCCATTTTCATTACGATCCAAAACGCTTTGCAGGTAAACGTCGTCTTGCCCATTGAATCATCAGTGATTTCTTCCGCGCAGTCTACGGAATCCTGTCTTCACGTGCTGGGTAGGCATACCCTAGTTCACCGATTGGTTTGACGCCGAATCGGTTACCCTCGTCTGGTTTAGTCAGCCTGTCACAGCCGTTGCCCGGGGGGTAGCCGCTGTCGCATACTGACAGCTAACTAGGAGCCACAGGCGTGAGCCGGACGTCAAGCTTGGACCAGAGGGGAATGAGCGCTGAAAAGGGCGTGACAGCCATCTTGCCCACGGTGCCCATTTATAAAAACCAACGCAAGGGGGTCTGCTGCCAAATCGTCCGCATCGGTGTTTCGAACGCGGTAAGCGGGATTACGAATTGCGTCTGTAACCCCTTCGCCACAGAGCCGGGGTGGGGTTATATTGCGCTGACTCACCCAATCACTTGATGGCATGTGGTCGGATGTAGTAGTGTTGTTTCCGATTCCACAATTGAAAGACAGAAGATCAAGTGGTTTGGTCATCTCGTTAGAATGCAACACCATCAATTACCTTCACTGGTCCTACATCACAGATCATCTGCGACGAGACCAAGAGGACGCCCAAGAAGAAAATGGATTGATGACATCTAAGACATTGTACAATCACACGGAATTACACTATCCAATGTCACCCATAAGCCGGTCTCCCTGGTCTAGGAGTTACACGACTTTCTCCGTAATCTCGTATACTCTCACAAGTAACGTGACGTTGCGTGAGAATCGGTAGCGGTTCTCTCCGCGTCGGTAACTTAGGGGTATGTGAGCTGGTCGCCCAGAAAGCAATGGCAAACTACTGAGGGTAATCTTGCCAAGAAATCAACAATCAGCTGAAAGATGCTGATGTTGACAGCGATGTCTTGTAAAGGATATGCGAACCAAAAAAAAAAAAAAAAAAATGTCACCCATCGGGCGCTGGAGCGCCAATTATCTCCCCCCCCCCCCCACACACACACACACTTGACGGCAAAAGTGGAAGATGATGATGATCATGATGATGATGAAAGTCACAGTACTTGATTGAACTTATGAAGTCGTAGCGTACAGCTTTCAACCATTAGTTGAAGCAGTATATATATAGTGTGTGTGTGTATGAGTGCCAAACGCGTTCGCGCATGTGTAGGTAAGACAGGGTTTACTCTTTCCTGTCAGAGTTAACGTTTTTGTTTACACGCTTGAAATTGTGTTTTCCATTTGTCACACACCTAACTTGCAATCTTCCTGTCAAATAACGAATTGCACGCCTGTAGTTTTCCTTCTTTCCGTTGTCTAGTGTTCTCCGGTGACCACTTCTATCATCCTTATGAGTGGCAATTAGAGGCAGTTTCTTTATGCAAATGTTTGCATGTCCATCTAGCCAGCTGTCTTTGAGTCGTGACTGAGTTGTCCCAAGTGTCCATGTGAGAATTCAGCAGGTGTTTCTGTGCCCGATAGAAGAGACATTCATTAAAATGTAAGAGCTACAGAGGATGTTCTGTCTCAACAGCTTTGAGATATCTCCACAGATAGGATTTTTTTTACCGACTCTGTCCCTCTCTATCTGCCTATATGTCCGCCTCTCCCTCTGCCTCGTCGTCTCTGCCCCTCCCCCACTCTGCTTCGCGTGTTAACAACGCTATTGAGTTTATGATGAGTGTTTAAACTGGAGTGGCGTGAACTAGGCGACGGAGTGTGTTCTGAACGACTCTTATCGGTGCGGTAATTGGGAAGTTAGAAACGTCATTTACCGCCGGTCTGTGTAGAGACGTGGAAACAGGAACAAAAAAACTGTCCCTTAATATCCAGACAATGTCCACAGACCCCGGTCTGGCATGGGGCAGTGCTTTTATTTAACGAGTATCCCGACTGGCAAGTTATTAACTGTCGGACGCTCTCCACTCCTAGTCTCATTTCCTTACCGAAGGACTCTCACGCTGTGGGCAGCTGCCATGGGGTATTTCCCAGTTGAGAAGTGTATTTCCATACATTCCCTGCCGTCTGTAGCCATCTCCACGGCTTTGTCCTTATTCCTGGGCTAATAATGCTCCCGTTCCGAGGAGAGCTCAATTCTTGATGTTTACGCCACTTCGCCTCACACCCAAAGGCAGTGTCGGAATCGCCCTGGTATTTTCAGCCGAAATTGTCACTTTTAAATTGCTCCGGTAGGGGGAGGTAAGCGGTCGTGGAGTGGCAGTATTAGGTGGTTACTGCGCTTGCTTTGTGGCGACAGTCACGTGGTCTAAGTCCCATTGAGTGCTATCATTATTGTCGTCTTTATCATTGTTCCGTTATTTGATGTCTCAGTCACGGACCGACTTGGAATCCCGCGCGCACATTCAAAAGGATACTCAGCAGACAGTGAGATAACAATAACGAAGGAACTGAAATCTTGGACCTTCTTTGCCGGAGACAACGTCACAAATGAACAAAATGAGAAAACAAACCACCTAAATGTAAAAATTAGCGATGAATAAAGTAGAGAGTGAATAAAAAGCAATGCAGACTGGGAAACACTAATCATCATGATCACATGCCTTGCCAGCTGGCGTAAGGTTTCATATCTTTCCAGAGTAGGTCTGCATGGCCGAATGGATCAGAACGGTGTTCTTAAACATCCGGTGAGCTGATGACGAGGTAAGCGGTTCATCCCCAACACCGGACAGCTGGACTAAAATATTGACCTGTCGTCCTTGACTTGGGGACGTAAATTACAAGTACCTCTGAATTCGGAGTGGGTTCGGCTGATGGCGAGTGACACTGTAAAAGGGAAAGCTAACCCACACGCAAAATTCAATCCATCACTACTATAAAAATAGTGTGTATGGACTACGCTTGAGTTCAAAGCGAGCGCAAAAGATGTCTTTCCAGAGATCTGGGTACTTGGTGAGTCTCGATAAACTCTGCTGATGCTCTCCATGCTATCGCCTCAGTCCATCCAGCATAATTTCTCTGCGTATTTTCCCATGGATCTTTCCAGTTGTCACAATATTCTCCAACGCCTTTCTTCTCATCGCATGACCACAGTGTGTTGCCTCTCTCCCTCTCTCTCTCTCTCTCTCTCTCTCTCTCTCTCTCTCTCTCTCTCTCTCTCTCTCTCTCTCTCTCTCTCTCTTATAGATGTTTATAATGCTCTACTTTCATTAGCGTCTTCCAGGCAATCATTGTTAGTTACTCTGACAGTCTAAGGCATTGGTTCTCAACCGGTGGGAAATTTCCGCCCCCTCCCCCTCTCAGGGGGGAATTTTAGGGTTTCGGGGGGGGGGGGGAATTAAGATTATTTCAAGATCGCATTAATACAAGAACCAGTTACTTGATATTGTTTTTCCCTCTAAATTTTACGGTTCTTACTTCTCGCCCTAATGAAGTTAGTTTTATAACGTAAGTAGACCCGCAAATCACGTGTTATGTAGATGTTTAGACTTGTTCTAGTATGTGTTATTAAATTTAGCTTCCATTTTTAGTAATACTGTGTAAGGATGGGGGAGGGGGGATTTATAGGGAGGAAATTCGAAAGGGGGGAATGACGTTCTGAACATATGGTAAAGGGGGGCATGGGCCAAAAAAGGTTGAGAACCACTGGTCTAAGGTATTCGCAACATTCGTCTCAAAATCAACATCTCCGTTGCTTTCAAGCTTTTCATAATTTGCTCGTTAATGTTCCATGATTCGCTACCATACAGCAAAACAGATCCCAAATAACATTCATCACCCTCTTTTTAACATTCAGTGATAGTGACTTATTGCTTAAAATACTTTTCATTTTCTGGAATGCAGCCTTTGCTTGACCTATTCTGCTCTTAATATCTGACATGCATCTTCCATCTGATATTATAATTTCCACGTAGTTATTTAAACTTAATCATGTGGTAAACAATGTTCACTTCTATTGTTATCTCACATTTAGATGTGGTCTGTTCTTTGATATAACCGTTGTTTCTGTGTTGAGAAACACTATGTAAAAGCTATAAGTGGTAGTGAAATCATTTTGAAAAGGAAATATGATCTGTGGACTTTTCAGTGTATACGGAACAATACAAGCAAACAAATTATTTTCACATGAAAACGTTTCACAAGTTAATCAGTCAACTAGGTGCCATCTCCACCTTGAAGGTTGACTGCAAAGGACTCCAGCACTGTCTGAATCTTGCCCTGACAGTACATTCTGTCAGACTTCTGCTTATCCATCTCTTGATTTATCCTCTCACTTGTATCATTGTCTGCCTCCTGCCTTTCTCTCTAGTATGGTTTTCATAAGACGTCTTTTAACGTGGCTGAAATATTTCACTTGTCTCTTATTTATTTATTTCATCAACTCTCTTTTCCTTCCCAGTTTTTCTACAACCTCTGTATACGATTGTGTTTGTCTCCATGAAATGTGACATATTCTTCTATATATCCACATCTCCAGGGCCTCTATTCGACTCTCTAATTGTTAGTTCATTGTCCAGGCTTCCGTTCCATATAGTAGTTTCACAAATTTAACTGCCCTTAATTAATTTTGTTGTTAAATTCTATTCTGGCATATGTTCTTCATTATATGTGATCCTGGTGTCTGTCTCAACTGTGGCCAACCCGTAATCCAAACCTTTGTCTCACAGTTGTTGTTCCTGTGACTATGGAATCATTATTCTCATTCATTGTTTCTAGTGTCATAGTATATCCTCCTGCAGACTCAAGTCTTCATAATTTTAACTGCACAACATCAACCTAGTCCACAGTGTGATTGAGTCCGATTCTTTACATAGGTGATCGCTATCAGACTGTGATGTGTTGTGGTGACTTTTTTAAATAAGTTATGACAGTTACGTTATCAGGTTTCTATAAAGTGACTGCAGAATGTCATGATTCTATAAATTGGATGCAGACTGCCATGATTCTATATAGTGACTGCAGACTGCCATGATTCTATATAGTGACTGCAGACTGTCATGATTCTATATAGTGACTGCAGACTGCCATGATTCTATATAGTGACTGCAGACTGTCATGATTCTATATAGTGACTGCAGATTGCCATGATTCTATATAGTGACTGCAGACTGTCATGATTCTATATAGTGACTGCAGACTGCCATGATTCTATATAGTGACTGCAGACTGCCATGATTCTATATAGTGACTGCAGACTGCCATGATTCTATATAGTGACTGCAGACTGCCATGATTCTATATAGTGACTGCAGACTGTCATGATTCCATATAGTGACTGCAGACTGTCATGATTCTATATAGTGACTGCAGACTGCCATGATTCTATATAGTGAATGCAGACTGCCATGATTCCATATAGTGACTGCAGACTGCCATGATTCTATATAGTGACTGCAGACTGCCATGATTCTATATAGTGACTGCAGACTGCCATGATTCCATATAGTGACTGCAGACTGCCATGATTCTATATAGTGACTGCAGACTGTCATGATTCCATATAGTGACTGCAGACTGTCATGATTCTATATAGTGACTGCAGACTGTCATGATTCTATATAGTGACTGCAGACTGTCATGATTCCATATAGTGACTGCAGACTGTCATGATTCTATATAGTGACTGCAGACTGCCATGATTCTATATAGTGACTGCAGACTTCCATGATTCCATATAGTGACTGCAGACTGCCATGATTCTATATAGTGACTGCAGACTGCCATGATTCTATATAGTGACTGCAGACTGCCATGATTCTATATAGTGACTGCAGACTGCCATGATTCTATATAGTGACTGCAGACTGCCATGATTCTATATAGTGACTGCAGACTGTCATGATTCCATATAGTGACTGCAGACTGTCATGATTCTATATAGTGACTGCAGACTGCCATGATTCTATATAGTGACTGCAGACTGCCATGATTCCATATAGTGACTGCAGACTGCCATGATTCTATATAGTGACTGCAGACTGCCATGATTCTATATAGTGACTGCAGACTGCCATGATTCCATATAGTGACTGCAGACTGCCATGATTCTATATAGTGACTGCAGACTGTCATGATTCCATATAGTGACTGCAGACTGTCATGATTCTATATAGTGACTGCAGACTGTCATGATTCTATATAGTGACTGCAGACTGTCATGATTCCATATAGTGACTGCAGACTGTCATGATTCTATATAGTGACTGCAGACTGCCATGATTCTATATAGTGACTGCAGACTGCCATGATTCCATATAGTGACTGCAGACTGCCATGATTCCATATAGTGACTGCAGACTGCCATGATTCCATATAGTGACTGCAGACTGCCATGATTCTATATAGTGACTGCAGACTGCCATGATTCTATATAGTGACTGCAGACTGCCATGATTCCATATAGTGACTGCAGACTGCCATGATTCTATATAGTGACTGCAGACTGTCATGATTCTATATAGTGACTGCAGACTGTCATGATTCTATATAGTGACTGCAGACTGTCATGATTCTATATAGTGACTGCAGACTGCCATGATTCCATATAGTGACTGCAGACTGCCATGATTCCATATAGTGACTGCAGACTGTCATGATTCCATATAGTGTCTGCAGACTGCCATGATTCTATATAGTGACTGCAGACTGCCATGATTCCATATAGTGACTGCAGACTGTCATGATTCTATATAGTGACTGCAGACTGCCATGATTCCATATAGTGACTGCAGACTGCCATGATTCCATATAGTGACTGCAGACTGTCATGATTCCATATAGTGTCTGCAGACTGCCATGATTCTATATAGTGACTGCAGACTGCCATGATTCCATATAGTGACTGCAGACTGCCATGATTCTATATAGTGACTGCAGACTGTCATGATTCTATATAGTGACTGCAGACTGTCATGATTCTATATAGTGACTGCAGACTGCCATGATTCTATATAGTGACTGCAGACTGTCATGATTCTATATAGTGACTGCAGACTGCCATGATTCTATATAGTGACTGCAGAGTGTCATGATTCTATATAGTGACTGCAGACTGTCATGATTCTATATAGTGACTGCAGACTGTCATGATTCTATATCGTGACTGCAGACTGTCATGATTCTATATAGTGACTGCAGACTGCCATGATTCTATATAGTGACTGCAGACTGCCATGATTCTATATAGTGACTGCAGACTGCCATGATTCTATATAGTGACTGCAGACTGCCATGATTCTATATAGTGACTGCAGACTGCCATGATTCTATATAGTGACTGCAGACTGTCATGATTCTATGAAATGGTGGCAGAATGTTGGGATTCTGGTAAATGATTGCATACAGTCAGGAGTATATAAAGTGACTGCATTTTGCTATTATTTTATAAAGTTGAGACTGTACAAGAATGTAGGGACATAAATGGAATAAGCCTGCAAACAAAGCTGAAAGTCTACAAAGCAGTTGTACTATCCACACTGCTATATGCTTGTGAAACCTGGACTGTTTATCAGCGACATGCTAGGGAATTAAACCACTTCCACACAGTCTACCTTAGGAAGCTACTGAAGATTAAATGGCATGACATGATCCCAGAGACAGACGTCCTAGAAAGAGCATCCATGCCCAGAATCCACACTCTACTAATGAAGAATCAGATTCGCTGGGCCTGTCACTTAACTCGCATGCTAGATCATAGGCTCCCTAAACGAATTTTTTATGGCGAGTTGCGTTGTGGTAAACGCTCCCAAGGCGGCCAGAGGAAACGCTTTAAAGACACTCTGAAAATCTTACTGAATGCTTTTGGAATTCATCATGACACCTGGGAGACTGCAGCCAGAGACCGAAATTCGTGGCATGCATCATTACGCAAGGGTGCAGTCACATGTGAGGCAACCTAGACTGCAAGAGCTGTGAAGAAAAGGCAGGACAGAAAAACCACTGCAGGAAATCCTCCTCCAGAAACATCAAGCATTCTTTGACCACATTGTCAAAGAACATTCCGAGCCAAAATAGGCCTTATCAGCCATCTTAGAACTCACGGCTCCATAATTTCACCCCACTGGATTAAATGAATGGTCATCATCATTCTTGATGGACAAACAACATTTTATAAAGTGATTGCAGTTAGAATGTATTGTCAGCATTCTTTTATAAGATGATGGCAGTTATGCTGTCAAGATTCTATAAAATGACTGTCACAATTCTATAAAGTGATTACTATTGTGTAGTAAGAAATGTGTAAGATAATGTCATGCAGTAAGCATTTTATAAGGTGATATTAGTCCTGTTCTCAGAATTCTGTAATGTAATTGAAGTAATGTTTTGAGAATTCTATCAGGTGATTGCAGTCATGTTGTTAAGTTCTGTGAGACAATTGTAGTCATGTTGTTGATATTCTGTGAGACAATTGTAGTCATGTTGTTGATATTCTGTGAGACAATTGTAGTCATGTTGTTAGATTTCTTCAAGGTAATTGCAGCCATGTTGTTAGATTTCTTCAAGGTAATTGCAGTCATGTTGTTATTGGCAAAATAATTTGTGGGCAGGCAGAACCCATAAGCCCAGGAAGGCATCTGCCTATGGGATGAGAGTCCAGAAAAGAAACCTCAATTGTAGAAGTCTAAAGATGTTGGTCTAAGTGGTATGTAACTAGAAAAAAAACATCTACACACTACAGTGGATGCTATGCAACAGATGCTAGCTAGATTCACATGGAGTCACTATCATGGGAAGTGGGAGCACACCTCAAGCAAACCATCCTGTCTGTAACCTATGCCGGAATAGGCAGACAGAAAATGTTGATCACAGAAGGAAAAGAGAAGAATAGTCATTTGATGTTTTATCCTTCTATTATTAATGGGAATGCCACCTGTAGTTTGAGAAATCCCATCTCATTTGGGGGATTAAACTGTACTAGTTGGGAAGTTCAGAATCACTTTGCCACTATGGTTTCATAATTAAATGCTCAATTGTAAGACATATTACAAGAAATACCACAGTGTAGCATCCAAGTGAATGGGAAAACTCTGAAAAAAGTGAATTGGTACCACTATCTCAGAATATTATAATGTCTGATGGAAGGTGACTTATACAGAATATAATAAGAATAGCTATGGCAAAGGTTGTATTTTTGCAAGATGGAAAACAGACTGACCAATAAAAAGCTGTCACATGCAGTGAAAAAAAAGAAAATGCTGAAGTGTTACATAGAACTAAACTCTTATATGCATATGAAATTTGGACAATAAGCAGACAAGCTGAGAAACATCTAATAGCAGTTGAAATGTGGTTTCCGAGAAAAATGCTGAGTACCATCGACAGACAGAAAAATAAGTTGACGCATATCTTCTCCTATCTCCTATATCCTGGCCACGTTTCATATATTTATAGTTCTGTTGGATGTCCCTATTCGCTGTCTTCTTTCCTTTATCTTCAAATATCAGCGGTTCCAATATTTCCTTGTAATTTAGTTAGTCTTTCCTGTGTTTAACTCTAACCTGTGGTCCCTGGAGTTTATGAATGACAACAAATCCATGTGAGCTCCAGTGATTGGTGTGCTGGAGTTTATGAATGGCAACAAATCCATGTGAGCTCCAGCGATTGTTGTTCATAACATCAATTGCCCCACCAACACTATTTTTTTTTTTTTGCATATCCTTTACACTCACCTAAACGAACATCCCTTGAAACAAGTAAAGAGTTTCAAGTACCTTGGAAGTATAATATCAAATGGCAGATCAGAAGACGAGATCGAAAATAGGTGCAATAAGGCAAATCAACTCATTGGACAAATGGCACCAATACTAAAGAACAAACATGTATCAATAACTACTAAGAAAGCACTTTACAACACAATCTTCCTGCCAACTCTATGCTACGAATGCCAAACCTGGACAATGACAGAAAAAGAGAAAAGAAAAATCACAACAACAGAAATGAGGTTCCTGAGAAGAATACTCAACGTATCAAGAAGAGATAAGATCAGAAATGAAGAAATCAGGACTAAAGTGGGGGTTAAAGCAGCACTAGATTTTATCAGAAAGCAGCAAGTCAAATGGTTTGGCCATGCAAGTAGGTTACCAGTTAACAGCATACCACAACAAGCAATGATGTACAGACCAAATGGAATCAGAGGAAGAGGCCGACCACGTAAACGTTGGACGGAGGGAATAGCAGAGTCCATGGGAATATCGATATATGAAGCCCATAATCGGGCACTCTCACGAAGTTTATACTTCACCTCGACACCGCAAGGTACAAGAGGAACTTGATGAGAGGAGATGAGATCCTTTACAGGACATCGCTGTCAACATCAGCATCTTTCAGCTGATTGTTGATTTCTTGGCAAGATTACGCTCAGTAGTTTGCCATTGCTTTCTGAGCGGCCGGCTCACATACCCCGTAAGTTACCGACGTGATTCGAACCACTGCTGATTCTCACCGTCGTCACGTTACCTACGAGAGTATACGACATTACGGAGAAAAGTCGCTAACCTCTAGGCCAGGAAGCTGGCCCACCAACACTAGGCGTTAATATTCTATGAGCAATTTTAAATCTGAACATTGGGTCATTCCATTATACGGGGCTTGCATCTGTCTGAATGAAGTTGGTGTAGAGACTTTTCTCTCAACCTGCTGCAAAAGTATCATCCATATGAGTGTTGCAGAGCTCTTCATCCCCTCTCCAAGTTCTGAAAGCAGCGGGGTATGCAAGAATGATACTGGACCACATCTGCAGAGATGCATATTGAGATGTGACCAGGTCATGGTTTAGCACATATGGACAGGCGGCGATTAGGCTTCAGTTTATATTTTCTTCATGGGATCTAGGTATCTCATTGTCAGCAGACTCCACCCAGTGTCCAGGAGGAAAAGTGGTTTTCATAAGTTTGGGCATTATCTTGTTATACAAAGTCGTTGTAACATTGTGCTACTGAACATTCTGTGGCGAAGGCGTTACAAATGCAATTTGTAATCCCCTACCTATACCACATTGGAAATATAGCTGCGGGCAGTGTGGAAGCAGACTGCCTTGCGTTGGTTTCCATACAATGGTATGGTTACCGGTCATTCAGAAAGCACACCAGAAGCTTAAGGGCGAGTGCTTTTATCCATTCAGCCGTGCTGACCTCCAATTCTGGAAATGTTTCCAACAGCTGTATAAATGTTAACAAAAGTGTCTAGTTGTCAAAGGGGACTGTTTCCATGAAACTGTAAATGATTGTATTCTTTCTGATGTTTATGTGGTAAACAAATTCTGGGAACTGTTTGAAACTATCTGGTATATTTATTTTTATGAGGGCTGAGGTGCTAAATAATTTGTGAAACGCTGAGTTAAACAAATATCCTAGTTATTGTCAAATGTATTATGGATCTTTGGTTTACAGAACAGGACCGTGGACTGGAAGCACTGTCTCATGTAGTTGGTCGACAAAAGCAGATGGCAATTGACATTGGGAATGAGGTAGACAGTCAGAATGGTAAGTTTTTAAAGTGGTTTTCTTTCTGTAATGTTTCTAAACAGTACGTTTTCTCTCCCCAAAGTCAAATGACACAGTTTCTGGAGGCTTGTCAGCGTCCCCTCTGATGTGTCGCGACCCTGCAGAGGTAGAGGTGCTTGCATGTTCCAATGACCCCAAGAGCTACACCGACGGTAAATCAGCTACCAATAGGGCCTCCTATGTCGGACAGGTCAAGGGATAGGAACCTTAGAAGAGATACAAACCCGCTGCCTTGGAGGTAGATTGGGGACAATCAAAGCTAGGGAAAACAAACCCTAAAATGTTTCTCGAAGTCAAATGTCACAGGGGAACTAGAGAGCAAAATGCTGGGAAAAAGATGAAGGGAATAACCAAGAAAAATATTAAAAAGGCATGCACATATCTGTCAGTGCAGGCATAACATGGAGTTAAAAATAATAATCGAATAATAAGGAAGCTCTATGACCAAACAAAGGGCTGAAGTACTTGATGATGATGTGATATCCTATTGTCAGTATAAAAAGACAATTGAGATTTGATAGAAAAAATATCCTTAAGATCAGAGAATGTCTACCTTGCATGTAGAATTGTGAAACATATCAGCTCATTAGTTGCACATCTTCTCAGAGCTTCTGTAACACATCAGTTGATTGGTTGCAAATCTTCTCAGAGGGTGTTATTCCAACCTCTGTAATATGTAATACACCAGCTCTTTGGGTTCATATCTTCTCAGTGGGTGTTATTCCAACATCTGTAACACACTACCTCATTATTTGCGTATCTTCTCTGAGGGTGTTATTCCAACCTCTGTAACACACCTGCTCATTGGTTGCATATCTTCTCATTGGGTTGCATTCCAACTTGTGTAATGTGATGATGATACTGATGCATTTGCATACCACGCAACAAGCTTTAGCATATTAACACACCTTATAGCAGCTTCCTCGGAAAGCTATACGTCCTGGTCATTATAAATGTTTGTTTTCATCACAGAGATCATCGACGATATTACAGAACATGTAGATCGAACAGACGGGCGTATACAACGAGAGACCAGGCATATTAAAATAATTGACCGCAAATCTAGAGCTTGCTGTAAGTACCACTTCTCTGTATTCTTCTCCCAGACAGAACCAAACATTTGTTTGCCATATTTTGCATAATGGTCCATGATAATGTGATGACTGTGCTGTTGGATAAAATCAGGTTTTCGTGAAACAGGCATGTGATGAATTAATATGTGGACATGTTTGTGTATGAGTGTGAGTGAACAAGAGGAGTCAAAAATATAGATGAGATGGAGAAAGAGAGATTTTACTTGTTTTTGGAAAAAAAACGTGTCGTAATTTGCTCTGATTGAATCTCATCTAGTAATGTTTTGTTATTATATTTAACGCAAGGACATTGGGCCCATTCTTGTTTGTGAGCAAGCATTATTCTTATACTTGCGAATAATCATCACTTGTGTATCTGTAGTGCTTAATTCTTGTTTGAGTTTAAAGGGAGGAAATGTGAAGTGATTCAGTAAACCCACACTATATTTGTTCAGTCTTGTTTAAATTTAAATGGAGGAAATGTGAAGTGATTAAGTAAACCCACACTATAATATTTGTTCAGTCTTGTTTGAGTTTAAAGAGAAGAAATGTGAAGTGATTCAGTAAACCCACACTATAATATTTGTTCAGTCTTGTTTGAGTTTAAAGGGAAGAAATGTGAAGTGATTCAGTAAACCCACACTATAATATTTGTTCAGGCTTGTTTGAATTTAAATAGAGGAAATGTGAAGTGATTCAGTAAACCCACACTATATTTGTTAAGTCTTGTTTGTGTTTAAAGGGAGGACATGTGAAGTGATTCAGTAAACCCACTCTACGAGGGTAAGTTAATAAGTAAGTCACAAATGGCTGTAGAAAAATAACTCACATGATAACAACTTGAAACCAGTTTATTTTTATACATACTTTGTCCTTTTATTCCTCAACATAATTTCCACCAACATTGATGCACTTATCCCATCGTTTTATCAGTCCTCCCAAACTGGCTGTAGAGAACTGCGAGCTTTGTTTTCATTTACTATCCATCCCACAGAACTGTGTAACTTACTTATTGACTTGCCCTCGTAACTTTTTCTACCTTGCTTTGCGCCGCTTTACGGGACAAACATTTGTCAGCATAAACACTGACAACCCACCTTGGCGGGAGACATTTCGCGAATTATGCCGAAGTTGAATGTGAAGTGAAAAGTGGATTAGAAAACAGAGCACGCAGTTTTATGCAGCTGGTTTAGGAGGACTGATAAAACTATGGGATAAGTGTATCAATGTTGGTGGAAATTATGTTGAGAAATAAAGGGACAATGTATGTATAAAAATAAACTGGTTTTAAGTTGCTATCGTAGTTAGTTATTTCTCTACAGCCATTTGTGACTTACTTATTAACTTACTCTCGTATAATATTTGTTCAGTCTTGTTTCAGTTGAAAGGGATAAATGTGAAGTGATTCAATAAACCCACACTATAATATTTGTTGTCTTATTTGAATTTAAATGGAGGAAATGTGAAGTGATGCAGTAAACCCAGGCTTATGATATTTGTTCAGTCTTGTTTGAATGTGAAGGGAGGAAATAGTGAACGAAAGAAGAAGAAGAAAGGGAGGAAATGTGAAGTGATTGTCGTGTCCTCCTTTAAAGTGTCGTCCCTGGAGTGAGGAGATCCGACACCCACATTATAATATTTTTTCCCTTCTCAATGTTCTGGAGAATCCACCAGCTTCCGTCCAACACACTCCACCAGCCTATGGACACCTTTTCCTATCACCCTCACACTGTCGTACTATGCCCCCTTCTCATACTTCCCCAACGCAACATACTCAACAACTCTTGCTTCTAGAAATTAATAAAGATTAATTTATTAAAATAAAAGTGTAACGTGTATGAGACGTGTATGCGAAGAAAATGTGTGACGTGTTGTATAAAGTGTGTAGACTCTGTCTCTCAGACATCAACTCAGTCAGCTGATCACAGCAAAGATAGACCACAGCACGTTACGTCAGAACAAGTACGTCTCACCCGTTGCCGGAACCATCTTGCCGGATAATGCTTTGCCTCTGTAGACCTCTGGTAATCCAATTTCATGAACATCCGAAATAGACACCGGTGGTATTAACAGTTAATCATGGACCGGTTGCGCTCTACCCAATGTCCGTTCCTAATGTTCCTAAACAAACTGCACAAGTCTTTTGTAGTGTGTACACAGATTAATGTTAATTGTTACTGTACTGGATCCTCCCTCGTGTCTATCTAGCCTCAAGTATCAAGTCTTGTGTTCTATTACACGAGATTATATCACACTATGTAATTATTAGACTTAATGTTTTCAGTTCGTTACTACTGTCTGATGCTGTGTGGTGCATCAGTACGCATCACTCTCTTTGGTGAATCAACTTCCTTCTGTATGCAACGTTCTGTATGCAACTTTATTGATTCTTGAACTGGTGTTCTTCCTAATGGGTTTTTTAATTCTTTCCCAAAACTTGTAGAGTTTCCTTGGATCTGGTAGGGAACCTAGGATAGAAACAACACATCTGGTGATAGTACTAGTCACTGATCCTTTCGGCTGAGTGTAAGCCTATCACCTTGCTTAATGATCTTTAGCTAACTAGACTTAGTCATAGAGCAGATTAGCTACCCACCTAGAGTCGAATCAGGCTATGACAAAGAAAAAATATCAGCAAACAGAATGCGGAACCCCGCCCACCAGGGACACCTACGGGAAGATCCCAATTATCCCTCATTACTCAATTCTCAACTAGTAAAGCTTATCAACACTTCACTAATCTATTCTTAACTAGCAGAGTTAATATCACTATTCTACTCTAACTAGTTTCCACTAACAGTGCTAATCATCACACTATAGTTTAACAAGGCCACAGTCTATATTAAGTAGAACTAATAGACTATATTGACTACCTTATGTAAAAACCGCCTCATTCCCGGGATGGCTACTACACTTTGCCATAACGGCACATGCTAGTTAATGTTAAATTAATCTAACACTGTAGAGCTCTCCCACAAACACGTCCATCATAATCCACGGTTCTTGGTCAACTCCCCCCTAGTTGATCCCAACTCGGGTTTATATGGCAAACTACCAAAGTTGGCCACGTGACGTTCTCCTTTATGCCCCCACACAGGTGGCACAGTGGCAGATCATCTCCTGTCAGGGATCCATCCTCCCTGGCTCCATTAATGTTAGATTTGTCATCACTGGTTGTGACATCCAAAACAATCTAGAGAGTTACTGTACAGTTCCAAAAAAGAGTTTTTCCCAACACGCTGTCAATCTTCTCGATGTTCCGGAAACAAGACTTGACAGATGTACTGTTTCCTGTCTCTCGCTGCCAATTCCGGTTTGTCTCTGACTGTTGACAAACTGTCAAGCTTCTGTTCAGTGGTGACAATCCCAGCAGCCATTTCGCCTGATGTCCGGAACTATAACTGACAGACAGGGCTGTTCCATGTACTGAGTCGGGCAAGGCTATGTGATTCTAAATGTTTATAAACTGCCAACGCATTGTATCCCTTCCTTCTCACTCACCACCAAATGTGTTTATGGGCTGACACGATGTAACCTGTGCAGCTGTGTTTACTCTGTTAGTACAAATAGATGTCGCTGGTCGATCGTCCGCTTAATCCGAAAATCCTCTGTAATAATCAACCGGATAAACACACGGTTTCATTTTGTGACATAGGCCCCCTCCTAAGAGAGTAGTCCATCTCACTCTTCTCCACCGTGAGTTTAATCCAGATGATTCATTCTTCTTCTTCAGGAGCTGGGTGTCTTGACAAGAAATCCGCTCCAACATTCTCCTTCCCCGGAATGTACTCTACTGTGAAATTATATGGTTGAAGTAACAACGACCACCGCATCAAACGGGCGTTGAGCTTCTGAGAAGTAGCCAGGAACATCAGGGGCTGATGATCTGACTGGACCCGAAACTTAACTCCATACAAATATGGCTGAAATTTTTGCACTGCCCATACGAGGGACAAGCACTCTCTCGACGGTTGAATAATTCCTCTCCGTCTGTAGAAGTTTCTTACTTGCGTATGCTACAGGTTTCAAAACCGAAGCATCGTCTTTTCCTTCCTGTAACAAAGCGGCTCCAATTCCAATCACACTCGCATCTGTTCTCAACACAAATTGTTTGGAAAGGTCAGGGAGCTGTAATACAGGTTTGCTGACCAAGGCCTCCTTTAACTGACTATAGGCATTCTCACATTCTGGTGTCCAAATGATTTGATCCGGTAATCCCTTTTTCAAGGTTTCGGTCAACGGAGCTCCCAGTTCAGTGAAATGTGGGATAAATTGGTGGTAGAACCCACACAACGAGAGAAAAGATCGCACATCCTTCTTCGTTTTTGGCCTTGGTGCATTTCTGATTTTCTCCAGGTTCTTCTCTTCTGGAACAATGTGTCCTGGAGTGATGGTGTGACCTAGAAATTCCAGAGTCTGGTAACCAATCATGCACTTGGTTGGACGAGCAGTAAGCCCTGCTTCCTTGAGTCTATTAAACACTCTCTCCAAGGATTGTAAGTGGTCATCCAAGCTGTCACTGGAAATCAGAATATCATCCATGAATGAGATGATGGATGGATCCTGTAACGGATCTAGTAAAGTCCTCATCATGCGTGTAAACACACTAGGTGCATTGCTGAGTCCAAAGGGCATGACTTTGAATTCGTAGTGTCCACTGGGTGTACTGAAAGCTAACAGTGGTCGAATCTCCGGTTTGACTGGTATCTGATAGTACCCCCGACTCAGATCCACCTTTGAAAAGTACCGAGCCTTATGGAGCCTAGCGAATAACTGAGTTGGATTCGGCAAAGGTTCCACCTGAACTGTGTATGACTGTTCAGAAGTCGGTAATCTATACACAACCTGTGTTCTCCACTTGGTTTGCGTAACAAAACTACCCCCGCATTGTATGGGGATGTGGATGGTGCAATCACGTCATCCTCCAGCAGTTTTTTTATTTCCTCCTCCAGGGCCTTTTCTTTAGAGAATGACACTGGGTAAACCTTCTGACGAACCGGCTCCTGTGTGGTCAAAGTCATCTCGAACTCAACCAACCTCGTTCGTCCTGGTTTATCAGTCAGTATCTCCTTATGAGACTTGAGAACCTGGGTTATCCTTTCCCTCTCCTGGGAGGTCAGATCAGGGTTCACTTGCACATCCCTATAGGTTTCCTGGTGTACCAAGGGATATTCCCTGCCCTCGCTGGTTCCCACTTCTGTCTCCACTGCAACTGACATTGCCATGAGGTGAGCTGCCTTGTCTCCGGGTCTCTCTTCATATTTCCGCAAGAGATTGATATGGAAAATCTTCGACTTTCCCCGGATCCGGATCTGATAGTTGGTTCTGGATATTACCCTTTCCACGGGAAATGGTCCTTGCCAACCTATCTCCAGTTTGTTGTTTCCCGTTGGGAGTAGCAACAAGACTTTATCTCCCCCCTCTAGAGATCTTTCTTTAGACCTACGGTTGTAGTAAGCCGCATGTCTTTTCCTGGCCTTTTTCAAGTTTTGATTTGCCAGAGTCCATCCCTTGTGGAGTTTTTCTTTCAGTTCCTCCACGTATTGAAAGGATGAGATCACTTCTTCTGACGTCCCCTCTTCAGTCCAACTCCTCAACATGGCTTCCAACGGTCCTTTGATTGGACGACCAAACAGCAACGTAGCGGGTGGTAGTCCTGTTGAGCCATGAGGAACTTCCCGATAGGCAAAGAGTGCTGCTGTGATATATTCATCCCACCTATCAGGTTTTTCCTGCGCTAGTTTCCTGAGCATTGTCATCAACGTGCCGTTGAAACGCTCTACTTGTCCATTGGCTTGAGGGTGGTAAGGGCTGGTATGTATGTGGTTAGAGTGAAACACCCTAAATACCTCCTCCATGAGTTTTCCACAAAACTGAGATACATTGTCCGTCAGAATTTGATCCGGAAAGCCTAATCTGGTAAAGGCCTCCATCAGTGCGTCCGCCACTCTTTTCGAGTCAATCGTGGTCAACGGTATCGCCTCACCCCACATTGTACAGCAATCCACCATTGTGAGTATATACATGTTCCTCTTCCTAGTCCTGGGAAGTGGACCCACGATATCGATGGCTACCCTCTCGAAAGGAGAGTTCATGATGGGCATCTCACCCAACACCACCGGTGCTGTCCAGTGTTTCGGTGCCACCCTCTGGCACTCAGGGCAGGACTTCACATACCGCCGCACATCATCTGTCATTCCCGGCCAATAGTAATGGCAGGAAATCCGCTGCATGGTGGCGGCAATACCCATGTGTCCACTAAAGGAGATGGTATGCCCCATATGAAGAATCTGGGACCGGTGAGCTTTCGGGACGACCAACTGACCGTATAGGTTGTCTCCCCTTCCTGCTCTCCTGTAGAGTATCCTATTCTTCATGTAGTACTGCCCCCGTCCTGGTGGATCAGCACTTTTCTGCAGCTTTTTGTAGCAAGGACGTAAAGTATCATCCTCACTCTGGGCAGTTCGTAGCTCCCCCGGCATTGGGTTAGTCACAATTGCGTCTGCCTCTTCCGTTTTCGTCTGAGAGCGAGTCTGCATTGCTCCCATATGGATTGGCTCCCTGGGCATTCCCAGAAAGACATACCGGCAACCTAGGATGACTGGAAAAATGGGATCGGTCAATACAGCGGCCTTGATGGTGCCGGTGACGTACCTTGACCGAATCTCCACATTAGCAATGGGCAACTTCATGGTTACAGCACTCTTCTGTGCAGGCTGTATGTCCAATGTTTCACCTGTGAATTGTTCTGGATGTACCAGATCCGCAGAAATCACGGCCTCCCCGTCCAGTCCTGTGTCGTATAAACACTCCACTTGACGACCATTAACCTCTACCAATTCCACTACAGGTGGTTTTTCCTGGTCTGGAGTCTCTTCCTCGGCCTCGACCTGTTCGGTGGGCTCCACCTTAGGTTTTCCTGAGCACACGACGAATTGAGTGTCTCCTGACTTTCCCCTGCAGTCAATAGCATTGTGCGTGTTTGACTTGCATTGGTTGCACCATTTCCCTGTCCCAGATTTTCTATTGTCGGACTTGAGTGAGCTCTCCTGGTGGCGAGCTTCCTTGTTGACCTTGGCATTTTCTGTGACAACCTCCTTGGAAGTCACTTGACATGCTGCGAAGTGAGGGTTCTTAGCCTTCGATTTGCAGTCCCTCGTATTGTGAGAGGGTGACTTACAAATTGAACACCACTTCTCCGACCATGGTCGTTTAGGTGTAGAGCTTGAAGTGCTCTTGCTTCCCTCCTTCTTCTTCTCTGAACTATCCTCTGATTTTTGCACATAAGGTTCCCACTTTTTTGTTCCTGTGTTTTTGGCTTTCTTCTTGTCATGTTTCTCTTGACTTTTGGAGTTGGTGGAAAGGTTCTCCCCTGCCTCCCCATGTACCTCGACGAACCGTTCTGCTAATTTATTCACGAGGTCAATACGTTCCGCTCCTTGTTCTCCCAGGAACGTCCTGAGAGGTTTAGACATTTGCTTCTTCAGCTGGTCGACCACCATGAGCTCTTCCAGACTCTCATAGTCATGTGCGAACCCAGCCAAATCCATCCACTTGTGGAGATAAGATTTTAGACGCAAACTGTAGGCGGCAAACAACTCCCCCGGTTCTCGTTTCGCTGCTCGAAATTTTTTCCGGTAGGTATGTGACGTAACCTCGAATCGTTTCAGCAGAGCCGTCTTTAACTCGTCATAATTGTTCTCATGTCCTGGTGGCAGGCGAGTATAAACCTCGTAACCGGTCCCGCGTAATCCCTGGGATAGCTTAAGATTCCATTTGTTACGCTCCAGACCCATAGCAACTGACATAGCCTCGAAGCGTTGAAGGTATTGGTCAATCTTCTCTTTGTCCTCCTCGTAGACCGCTAAAGGAAACTTCATGGCATGGTACCCATGTCCACCTACTGGTGTTGAGACTGGGATGGAGGAACCTCCAACTGCTCCCTCAGTTTCTCCATTAGATTGACTCTTGAGCTCGAGTTCCCGCATCCGGTACTCGTGCTCCCTTTTCTGTGCTTCTTGTTCAGCTTCTAATTTCCTAGCTGCTTGCTCAGCTTCAAATTTCCTAGCTGCTTGCTCAGCTTCCCTTCTCAATTCCAACTCGGCCTTTCGCTCTTCCCGTTCCGCTTGACGATACTCTCTCTCCACTTCCTGTATGTAATCCGTTAGAGAAGACCCAGCCAATCCCATTTCTTCCCCCCTGCCTTTAATTCTAACGTGCTAAGTTTAGGGGTGGCCATTATACAGAGAGGTAAGCTAGCAGGTCTAGTACAATATAACTGCAAATTACTATACAGATATATGAACAAGTACTATAAATCTAGATATTACCACACACAGCACATTCACTCAGTGACAAGAGTAGAATCAGGACCACAGACCTATGCAGACGTGTGAAGTGTGAACAGGTAAGATATTAATTAGTCCTAACCCCTATCCACATTCACTCTAGCTGGATTCTCCAAAATGATATCTCCCTCTTATAACTAAGGATCCCGTGTCAAAAGACCCCGTTGTCAGAAGATCCCACTGTCAAAGGTTCCTGTTTGCAGGAGATCTCGCTGTCCAAGGATTCTGTTTACGGGAGATCCCGCTGTCCAAAGATCACGTTTACGAGAGATCCCGCTGTCTAAAGATCACGTTTACGAGAGATCCCGCTGTCCAAAGATCCCATTTCCGAGAGATCCCGCTGTCCAAAGATCCCGGACGAGCCCCCAATAATGTCGTGTCCTCCTTTAAAGTGTCGTCCCTGGAGTGAGGAGATCCGACACCCACATTATAATATTTTTTCCCTTCTCAATGTTCTGGAGAATCCACCAGCTTCCGTCCAACACACTCCACCAGCCTATGGACACCTTTTCCTATCACCCTCACACTGTCGTACTATGCCCCCTTCTCATACTTCCCCAACGCAACATACTCAACAACTCTTGCTTCTAGAAATTAATAAAGATTAATTTATTAAAATAAAAGTGTAACGTGTATGAGACGTGTATGCGAAGAAAATGTGTGACGTGTTGTATAAAGTGTGTAGACTCTGTCTCTCAGACATCAACTCAGTCAGCTGATCACAGCAAAGATAGACCACAGCACGTTACGTCAGAACAAGTACGTCTCACCCGTTGCCGGAACCATCTTGCCGGATAATGCTTTGCCTCTGTAGACCTCTGGTAATCCAATTTCATGAACATCCGAAATAGACACCGGTGGTATTAACAGTTAATCATGGACCGGTTGCGCTCTACCCAATGTCCGTTCCTAATGTTCCTAAACAAACTGCACAAGTCTTTTGTAGTGTGTACACAGATTAATGTTAATTGTTACTGTACTGGATCCTCCCTCGTGTCTATCTAGCCTCAAGTATCAAGTCTTGTGTTCTATTACACGAGATTATATCACACTATGTAATTATTAGACTTAATGTTTTCAGTTCGTTACTACTGTCTGATGCTGTGTGGTGCATCAGTACGCATCACTCTCTTTGGTGAATCAACTTCCTTCTGTATGCAACGTTCTGTATGCAACTTTATTGATTCTTGAACTGGTGTTCTTCCTAATGGGTTTTTTAATTCTTTCCCAAAACTTGTAGAGTTTCCTTGGATCTGGTAGGGAACCTAGGATAGAAACAACACATCTGGTGATAGTACTAGTCACTGATCCTTTCGGCTGAGTGTAAGCCTATCACCTTGCTTAATGATCTTTAGCTAACTAGACTTAGTCATAGAGCAGATTAGCTACCCACCTAGAGTCGAATCAGGCTATGACAAAGAAAAAATATCAGCAAACAGAATGCGGAACCCCGCCCACCAGGGACACCTACGGGAAGATCCCAATTATCCCTCATTACTCAATTCTCAACTAGTAAAGCTTATCAACACTTCACTAATCTATTCTTAACTAGCAGAGTTAATATCACTATTCTACTCTAACTAGTTTCCACTAACAGTGCTAATCATCACACTATAGTTTAACAAGGCCACAGTCTATATTAAGTAGAACTAATAGACTATATTGACTACCTTATGTAAAAACCGCCTCATTCCCGGGATGGCTACTACACTTTGCCATAACGGCACATGCTAGTTAATGTTAAATTAATCTAACACTGTAGAGCTCTCCCACAAACACGTCCATCATAATCCACGGTTCTTGGTCAACTCCCCCCTAGTTGATCCCAACTCGGGTTTATATGGCAAACTACCAAAGTTGGCCACGTGACGTTCTCCTTTATGCCCCCACACAGGTGGCACAGTGGCAGATCATCTCCTGTCAGGGATCCATCCTCCCTGGCTCCATTAATGTTAGATTTGTCATCACTGGTTGTGACATCCAAAACAATCTAGAGAGTTACTGTACAGTTCCAAAAAAGAGTTTTTCCCAACACGCTGTCAATCTTCTCGATGTTCCGGAAACAAGACTTGACAGATGTACTGTTTCCTGTCTCTCGCTGCCAATTCCGGTTTGTCTCTGACTGTTGACAAACTGTCAAGCTTCTGTTCAGTGGTGACAATCCCAGCAGCCATTTCGCCTGATGTCCGGAACTATAACTGACAGACAGGGCTGTTCCATGTACTGAGCCGGGCAAGGCTATGTGATTCTAAATGTTTATAAACTGCCAACGCATTGTATCCCTTCCTTCTCACTCACCACCAAATGTGTTTATGGGCTGACACGATGTAACCTGTGCAGCTGTGTTTACTCTGTTAGTACAAATAGATGTCGCTGGTCGATCGTCCGCTTAATCCGAAAATCCTCTGTAATAATCAACCGGATAAACACACGGTTTCATTTTGTGACAGTGATTCAGTAAACCCACACTATAATATTTGTTCAGTCTTGTTTGTGTTCAAAGGGAGGACATGTGAAGTGATTCAATAAACCCACAATATAATATTTTTTCAGTCTTGCTTGTGTTTAAAGCAGGAAGTGTGAAGTAATTCAATAAACCCACAATATAATATTTGTTCAGTCTTGCTTGTGTTTAAAGCAGGAAGTGTGAAGTGATTCAGTAAGCCCACAATATAATATTTGTTCAGTCTTGTCTGAGCTTAAAGGGAGGAAATGTGAAGTGATTCATTAAACCCATACTATATTTGTTCAGTCTTGTTTGTGTTTAGTGGAGGTGATGGGAGTAGGGATGTGTAGAAATACTTTCAAGAAATATTTAGAATATGTGCACTGGCACAAGTTTGTTGGATTGAAATCTTAGGCAACAGGTTTCGGCAGAGAGCTGAGAAACTCTTAATGTTGTCTGAGGAAGGAGATTGGGGCAAGCACTGATGGAACATTTCACTGTGAAGTTGTGAATACAATAAAGCAATATATGTGCTTATCATTGGAAGTGTTCGAGTGAACATCAGCAGCTATTATTTTGTCTAGTGTAACAAATAGAACAAATTGACTTGTTCCATACATGTAATTATTCGTTCATTGATCTGGATGTAATCATTCCCTGGTCTCCTTAAATGTATGCCAGGATGATCTAGCTTCACTAAGATGTTTTGATTTCATGTAAACAAATAAAAGTTAATGCGGTTGTTCATCAAGTGGCATCCTGATAAGGGGTGTTCAAGGTTCCCCGTCTCACATAATCACCGGGCTCATGGGTCAGGTCTGTTTTCTTTTTTCGATTTGCCATGTGGCCAGTCCATCCAGAAATGTATCTCTCTGCCTTACATTTGCTCTTTTCCTATCAATCTTGCCAGTTGTCACTATATTTTAAAATTATTTCTCCTCATAACGTGTCCCAAAAATCTTGACCTTCTATGTCTAATTTCTCTAATCAGTTTAGTTTTAATTTGCTTCTTGTAGGTCTCTCATTGGTTTTTCTCTGCCTCCATGGCATTCATTGCATTTTCCTCAGACGCAACATTTCCATTGCCATTATATGTTTCTCAGCTTGCCTACTTATTGTCCATGTTTCACATGCACATAACAATATAGGTTCTATATACCAATTCAATACCCCCTTTTCCCATTGCAATTGACAGCTTTTTATTGGTCAGTGTGTTTTCTATTTTGGTGTGTGTGCTATTTTTAGAAAGTAGAAAAACTTGATAATGAACATGTCTGTAAAAGACATTACATACATTTTATATGAACAGTGCATGACAGTCTGAATTGATACTTGCTTTCATATACAACGTCATTAACTTGTCTTTATCTCTGCAGGTTACTATATCGTGATAATTCTGCTGTTCATTGCCATTGTTGTTATCATTGCTGTGCCTTACAACGGAAAGCCTTAGAAGAAGACAAGGTAGGGTAACATTTCCATTAGCTATGTTCAGTATGCCGGTCTCCCTAGCGAAGGGGTTAAGGACGCTGTTCGTAATCCCGTATATCCACGTACGAAATACAGCTGCACGAGATTCGGCAGCAGATCACGTCACGTTAGTTTCTTACGGAAAGGTATATGAGGTGAGCCGGTCGTTCAGAAAGCAATGGCAGACTACTGAACGTAAAACTTGCCAAGACATCAACAGCAGCTGAAAAATGCTGGTGTTGACTGCAATGTCCTGTAAATAGGATATGCAAAAATGCATTTAATTTATGTTCAGTATGTGTTGCTTGTAACCATTCATGTTTATTTTTTCTGTACATTCTTTACTCTTCTTCTTGTCATGCTCATTTTAGACCGAAATCATGTTTTACGAATGTGAACTTGTCACAATGTGATCTTGGCTGTTGTTATTAGCATGTGGAGATCTTCGTAAATCTTCTATATGACAATGTTTACAAATGTGAACTTGTCACAATGTGAATTTGGCTGTTGTTTTTAGAATGTTGAGATCTTTGTAAATCTTCTATGCAACTGAAGTTTCCAAGGACCTGAACTGTGGTTTATGAGCTGGGTGTAGTTCAGTCTTGTAAAACATGCTTTGTTTTTATTTCCAAATAATTACAGGTATGTGGAGAACTAGTTTGCATTTAGATATTACAATACAGGTGGTCGTGAAGTTTGCAGTTACGTGTTCTCAGTCTCAGTATAATTTATTTGCCTTCTTTGTCTGTTTTTTTTTCCCCTGTCACCATATAGTGCCCTTGGACCCATTTACCTTTGTAGAACATTTTCCTGTTTTCACTCCTGTATAATTTACTAACAACAATACCTTACCAACAAATATACCAACACTTGTTTACGGTTGTTTGACTCTTTGTTTGTCTAGCTGATCTGTCTTGTTGTTTCCATCTATTTATTCATATAAAGGTTTATTTCATTTCACTGTTATAGTCACCACCATTTTGGAGAAATCTTACAGACAAACAGCCATATTTTACTTGTATTGTTATTGCAGGTGAACTATTGGTGTCACATCAGTAACAATAACAGTGTTACTGTTCATGGATTATTTTATTATTTTGTGACTGATTGTTCTGTGACTTGTACTTACATTTCATAGTATTGTCATTTTATTATTACAAATACTTATGTTTTGTAGTAATTGCCATTTCATAATTATTATTCTAAACTCTTTCTTTGTCTTCGTCCCTCCTCTCTTCCCATATAACTTAATGTCTCTGTTTTGTCTCTCTTTCACTACGTATCTGTGTTTATCTCTGCCTGCCTCACTTTAACTAGCTTGCTATGTATTTGTGGGTCAAGTGTAGTAAGCATGTCTTGATGTTGGCAGTCAGGGTATGAATGTACAACAGGAGAAAGACACATGGAAGTCGACATCCAGGTGAGCTTGCCTCCAGAAGATAATGAGGCCACAACATTCCTGGAAGGTTGACTTCTGATGATTGACAGCCCCTGCGTGCTTGCTCCACATGGGAGTTTATACTGTTAAAGACTAAAAGGTTAAAATTATGGGCGCATAAAGAGACCTAACAGCCTGCAGAAGACCATAGAGAAGTCTAAAATGGTTTTAATGAACTAGGTTTAAATGGATAGATGCCATCAAAAGATGGAGGGGTAAGAGGATGTTTCACTGTCTCATCTTACAGAGAGACAGTGAGGTAAGAGGATGTTAAACTGTACCATCTTGCAGAAAGAGTTTAATGTGAAGATGGCGACTGATTTGATATAGATCACTTAGCAACAAGAGGCCTGTGTTTCCTTGTCCCTTGGATAAATCAACAGCTCTTCTTTCTGAGTGCAGTTCTGTGGATGTGTGAGAGAGGGAGGGAGTATGTTGTCCATAATCTGGAATTTAAGACCCAAAAAATAGGAATGTATTTTTATACTCCATTATAAAGATTTACTAGCAGAAAGCAAGCAAGAGTTACAGAACCTAGTTGGACAAGTAAACAGGCATAGTGCAGAATGAGGCTCAGATATTAATATCCACAAAACGACAACTATTATAATTAGAAGTGGAATAAAGTCATCAATGAACATCACAGTAAACGGGGAGATACTAAAACAAGTTTCTTCTATCTAGGACATATAATAACAGATGATGGCAGAAGTGAAGTAGAAATGAAAAAGAGAATAGGAATGGCCACAAATACTTTCAACAGCATTAAATCACTATTAACATCTAGAAAGATTAACAACGCATTAAAAGTGAGAATTGTCAAATGCCATGTATATTCAACACTACTATATGGCGAGGAAGCCTGGACAATGAACAAGCAACTAGAAAGTCAAATAGAGGCCCTGGAGATATGGATATACAGAAGAATATGTTGTATTTCAAGGAAACAAAAACAATCAAATACAGAGGTTACCCTGGGAAGGTTAACCCGGTCAACAAATGCCAGCAGAAGTCGGATGTGTCGGCCTAACAGCGCAAGAACGCAGCTCTGCTGTAAACAGGCACAACGCAGTCACGTCCAGAAAAAAAATCCGGATGAACGCAGAAGGAGAAGAAGAAATACAGATGTTCTAGAAAAATTGGAAATGAAAAGACAGTTGATGAAAGAAATAAAAAAGAGGCAAGTGAAATATTTTGGCCACGTTAAAAGACATAACCCCCGGGAAGGTTAACCCGGTCAACAAATGCCCGCAGAAGTCGGATGTGTCGGCCTAACGGCGCAAGAACGCAGCTCTGCTGTAAACAGGCACAACGCAATCACGTCCGAAAAAAAACTCCGGATGAACGAAGAAGAAGAAGAAGAAGAAAAGACATAACTCATAAAAACCATACTGGAGGGCAAGCGAGCAAGAGGTAGACAACAACACAAGATGGAAGATAACATCAAGAGATGGATGAACATAAATATTACAGAATGTACAGTCAGGTCGAGAGATAGACTGTGTTGGAGATCCATTGCAGTCAACCTTCATTGTGGAGACAGCACCTGATGGATTGAATAAAGATTATTGAAGGTCCACATGTCTTGAAAAGAGAAATGTTTTCTAATAGTAACATTTCAGCTACCTTAAAATGTCTACTGCATAGGAAGTTGAGAGTTGGTCAGCATTCCAAACTGTAACTGTCCAGTTAAGCTCTTGACAGATTACTAAAACAAAATACTCCAACAGCTCCACAGAATGATTAATTTAAACCAAGTAAAGAACTTCTTCGCATGGACTTAGGTGCCAGACCCATATTTTTTATACATCAATCAAAAGTCTGTCGATGATCTGGTCAGTATCACACAGGCCACCTTAATTTTTTTATATTTTTTTTGCGCTCGCTCGCTTGAACGCAAGTGTAGTCCATAACACTAGTTCCAGTAATGCTGGACTGGATTTTGCATATGGATTAGCTTTCCCTATTAACAATGTCCCTCGCCATCAGGCAAATCCACTCTGACTTCAGAGGTACTTGTAATTTACGTCCCCAAGTCAAGGACGAGAGATCAACATTTTAGTCCAACTGTCCGGTGTAGGGGTTGAACCCCTTACCTCGGCAACAGCACACCAGATGTTTAAGAACACACATTCTTATCCATTCGGCCATGCTGATCTCTGGGCCACCTTTATTGTCCATGGCATTTCCTGGCAGCCATTTTAGGCTGGGTCAACCTGGGAGCTCTGCTCAAAATGTGCCTCAATGTGGATTTGCAGCCATGACCTCTGGGCAAGCATCTAGCTACTGTGCTGCCATTCCCCCATACATATACAGAAGTGAGCAAGTAGAAATCTGTAGACTCCACACAGGACACAACAGACTGAGAACTGAGATATCATCTGTTGAGAGCCTCTAATTTATCTGTCTGGACATGACATTGTGACAGATAAATATTTATGACACTGGTGTCCAACATATGCAGGAATGAGAGGGTACTCCATGGCAAAGTGGTTAAGCGGTCTGCTTCTTGCTCCAAAACTTGTGAAATTGTTTACAGACTGTCATTTGGTTCACAAAGCACAATTTTCTTAGAGACTTCTGGTGGTTGTTGCTGGGGATATAGAGTTTTTACTCTGTGCGGTGCTTCGACAGACTGCTCTGCAGAATGCGACAGAGCTATATGGGATCAAACACTGCGCAATAACATTTATTCTCGTGCATATTTTTGAACCACCACCCCATCCCGCCCTCTTGTTTTTTAAAATGCAGAATAGAGTTTTGGCAATTACAGAATAAACTATAGGGGAATGCCAGTAATAATTGAATGCAGCTTTCTGTCAATCTATTTACATTGATAGTCTGAAGGTCTAGAAAAAGAAGAAGAATTGTAAAGTATATAAGAATGCCTGTACACGTTAGAAACTAACTGTAAGAATCTGTCATTGTACTTTTTGTTTTATTTCACAGAAACATGATTGTTGTACATTCAAACGCTACTGTGGTCAATATGTGCATCCTGTGAGTCATTCAGGAAGTCCTAATTGGTTGGAATGCATTCCAGAGTACACTTGTCCATCATTACTTTAGACATAATGCTGTTATTTATAGATGTGGACCATTTGTTTGCTCATTTCTCTACTGTATAGGTTAGCAGCAACATATTTATTATTAGACTTTACTGAACTCTTTGTAGCTGATAAATTAATCATTGATTGACTTTCACAAAACTGGACAAATAAATGTTGGACAGCAGCACAAAAGAACAGAAAAGACATCTTAAAGACAATCTCTGTAAAATTAGCATTAACAGTGTTGAGAAATGTAAAATTAACAGTTTTCTAGGAGAATTTTGTCCGTTCATACAACTGTTAAAGATTTGTTGTTTGGAAATTTACAAAATTATCACAAGTAAGTCGGTGTATTTAGATTGGTGGGAGAGGAAAACCAAAAAGAAGTCTCAAAGGAGAAACACATGAACAGGAATTACTGTTAAGTAAGAAGTCTCAAAGGAGAAACACATGAACAGGAATTACTGTTAAGTATAGCTTACAGAATAAAATCCTTAGAATATACAGTGCCTTAAGTTAAAGGTAGTATTATAGCAGATACTAGAATTGGGATGTGAGATGTAGGCTTTTGCATATCCTAGGCCATGACATATGAGGTGGGGTGTGATCACTTCACACACGTAATGCCTTTCATTCCCAGATAATTCTGAAAATTGCCTGGTATTCATGTTTATGTGGCTGGGCCGACATTAGAGCTTACTGGCCAGATAAACTAATCATGCTGGGAATTGAACCCAGACCATGTCTAGACAGGCAAGACTTGAGTATATGAACACTAAGACAAAGCTTAAAGATGGAGGAAAATAATGATAGTGTTGCAAGAACAAGCAGATAAAAAGAAGCCTTTCAGTCTACCACAAGCAAAATATTGTATTGTGTTGTAACAGCCTTTGTTGTTCTATGTGAAGATTTACACTTGGTCTGATCTATAGATGGTGGTGTGTATGAAGTAATTGTAATCTGTAGACCTTGTCATGCTGCCAGGTCTTTGTTTATTGTCTGTGCTTTGTTTTGTGCTTTACTTTCTCTTCTATCACCTATGCTATGATAGAAGCTGAGTCTTGTGGTTACTTTCTCTTCAGTCACCTATGCTGTGTCTTGTGGTTACTTTATTTTCAGTCACCTATGCTCTGTCTTGTGGTTACTTTCTCTTCAGTCACCTATGTTGTGTCTTGTGGTTACTTTCTCTTCAATCAACTATGCTGTGATAGAAGCTATGTCTTGTGGTTACTTTCTCTTCAATCAACTATGCTGTGTCTTGTGGTTACTTTCTCTTCAATCAACTAATCTGTGTTTTGTGGTTATCTTCTCTTCAGTCACCTATGCTGTGTCTTGTGGTTATCTTCTCTTCAGTCACCTATGCTGTGTCTTGTGGTTACTTTCTCTTCAATCAACTATGCTGTGTCTTGAGGTTACTTTCTCTTCAATATATAGCTATACTTTGTCTTGTAGTTACTTTCTCTTTTATATACACCTATGCTTTGTCTTGTAGTTACTTTCTCTTGTATAAACACCTATTATTTTTGTGTGTAGTTACTTTCTCTTTTATATGTACCTGTGATTTGTCTTGTATTTACTTTCTTTTCTTTGCCTTATTTTTTCTGTGCATGCACCAATGCTTCATCTTTCAGTTCCTTTCTCTTCTATATGTACATAATCATATGAACATGAGCTTTTCCTGAATACAGTGAAGTCACTTCTTCAATGTTATGACCTTATGAAGAAACTGAAAATGTTCCAAACTTTGAATATCTTGACTCCATAAACTGCAATAATGGGCGATGTTCAGAAGAAATAGGATGGTCACTGGCCATGGCTCAACTCCAGCAAACAGAGGTTCAACAGTATTAAAAGGTCCGCATGGCTGAATGGGTAAGAACATGTGTTCTTAAACATTCAGTGTGCTGATGCTGAGGTAAGCATGGCCGAATGGATAAGAATGTGTGTTCTTAAACATCTGGTGTGCTGTTGCCGAAGTAAGGGGTTCAACTCCTACGCCGGACAGCTGGACTAACATGTTAACATGTCGTCCTTGACTTGGAGTAAATTACAAATACCTCTGAAGTCAGAGTGGGTTCGCCTGATGGCGAGAGACACTGTTAATAGGGAAAGTTAATCCACACTCAAAATTCAGCCCATCACTACTATAAATAGTGTGTATGGACTATGCTTGAGTTCAGAGTGAGCGAGCGCCAAAAAAAAAGTTAAGAACCCATGGCACGATTACAGTAAACAAGTTGAGGTATAGTTGTTGAGAACATGCTTCTTAGATGTTACAGAACATGCTTCTTAGATGTTACAGAACATGCTTCTTAGATGTTACAGGAAAGTTCTTAGAATATCGTGGACCAAGAAGAAGCAAACTATTGAAATGTTCCTAAATCTGAACATCAGTGAAAACTATCTGGTAAAAGATATCACGTCTCAGAAACTGAAATGATTTGGTCATAGTAAACATCACAATGGCTTGGAAAGAACACTGATCGAGGGCATGGTTCTTGGAAGATGCAGCAGTATGAAGATGGACACAGGACATTGAACAAGGACACTAATGGACAGCATGGCTCTTGGAAGATGCCGCAGCATGAAGATGGACACAGGACATTGGACAAGAACATTGCTGGACAGAATGGTTCTTGGAAGATGCAGCAGCATGAAGATGGACGTAGGACATTGAACAAGGACATTGCTGGACAGCATGGCTCTTGGAAGATGCAGCAGCATGAAGATGGACACAGGACATTGACGACATCTTGGGCATGAAAAAACCTGAGGCAAAGGATCATGAATCTTTTTGGTGGACCATGGTGAGATGTTCTGCAAAGGAGCTAAAACAGAATGAATGATCCTGTAGCATATAGGAAATCTGTTGGCTTAGCTCTAAGTTGTGATATCTGCATGTATTTAAACAATTACTGTCTTGTTCCATGTTTGTTTCATTAAACTTAAATGTACTTGTTCATAACTTTTTATGTTTCCCTTTCATGATTTTATTTCACGATGTGTATCAAACATGTACAGCAATGATATTTAATTTGTCAGATTTGAGGACGGCAATACATTTTATATTTGTTTTTACAATTTCTGGACAGTTTTGTTATTATTTATCAGTTTACCATAGTGTCTTGAGCTGAGTCTTTGTGTAACCATGACCAAAGTATTTCAGTTTCCCAGACATGCTTTTTATGAGCCATATTTCTTCTATGTTTAGATCTGGTAGATTGTCAGTATTTTAAGAATGTTGTTCGTAATCCCATATACCCACGTATGGAACACAGCTGCATGAGATTCGGCAGTGGATCGCATCGAGCTGGTCACTTAGGAGGTATGTGAGCCGGTCGTTCAGAAAGCAATGGCAAACTACTGAATATAAAAACTTGCCAAGACATCAACAGCAGCTGAAAAATGCTGGTGTTGATTGCAATGTCCTATAAAGTATAAGCCAAAAAAAAATCACACAAAGGAAATCTCAATGTAGTGCACAAACTCCAAAGCTCCAGCCAGGATTCCAGTGTGTTATACCAGAACCACACAGGCTAACAATATTTGTATTTGTAGGTTTTCTTATTTTGCAATGATGTCTGGACAACAGTATACTTGGGGAGTTGCAGTAGTGAGTGGCTAGATGCTGGCCAGCCGGACCGCGGGTCCTCGTTTGAATTTGCACCGAAGCGGATTGTTAAAATTGACCAGGGTGACCTAAAATAAAATGGGTTTCAAGAACTGTCTTGGGAAGTAAATATAGACAGTGATTTGACAGTATTGTAGCTGCAGTGTTGACTGGTCGTCTATACATGTGCCACCATACGCCCAGTATGTATGAGGGCTGTGAAAGACTCCTTTACCTGTGATTTACCTATCAGTTAACTATGATTTACTCTTTTACACTCTGATTTATTTATCAGTTCACTGTGATTTACTTATCAGTTCACTGTGATTTACTTATCAGTTCACTGTGATTTACTTATCAGTTCACTGTGATTTACTTATCAGTTCACTGTGATTTACCTATCAGTTCACTCTAATTTACTTATCAGTTCACTCTGATTTCCAATTGTTGACAGATTTTTTTATATGCACTAGGATCCGAGATTTTCAACCTTATTAGAGAAGACTGGGTGTTTGATCCAACACCCCTGATTCATCAGAGCATAATATTTGGTTCCTGTTATTATTTTGTCAAAGTTATCGGAATTCATGAGCTCTTTTCTCGAGAAGGATGCTGTAACTCAAAGCTCTGCCATTCATGAATCTCTGCTACTGTTTCCTCACTGGCATTTAGAAAACCAAGTGGAAACCATATCATCCAGGCCACCAAGATGATGTATACTGCCAACACAACTGAAGTGAACAAATGCCAATCTTCAGACTCCACACAGGACATTTTACACAGAGGCCTTTAATCAGGAACCTGCTGTCGGTCTGTGAACTGCCAGGACCATTTTGTAGGCCTCAATTCCCGGACGAATGGGGGCCAGTCCTTCCTTCTCTTAGAGAGTGCAGGAGCAAACGTTTGTCCAACTGTGCTCATGACATCAGCATAAGCTCCTAGCCCTACTGTACAGGAGCAAACCTTTGTCCAACTGTGCTCATGACATCAGCATAAGCTCCTAGCAGTTACACCACCATGCCCTACTGTACAGGAGCAAACCTTTGTCCAACTGTGCTCATGACATCAGCGTAACCTTCTAGCAGTTACACCACCATGCCCTACTGTACAGGAGCAAACCTTTGTGCAACTGTGCTCATGACATCAGTGTAACCTTCTAGCAGTTACACCACCATGCCCTACTGTACAGGAGCAAACCTTTGTGCAACTGTGCTCATGACATCAGCGTAACCTCCTAGCCCTACTGTACAGGAGCAAACCTTTGTGCAACTGTGCTCATGACATCAGCGTAACCTCCTAGCAGTTACACCACCAAGCCCTACTGTACAGGAGCAAACCTTTGTCCAACGGTGCTCATGACATCAGCATAAGCTCCTAGCGATTACACCACCATGCTCTACTGTACAGGAGCAAACCTTTGTCCAACTGTGCTCATGACATCAGTGTAACCTCCTAGCAGTTACACCACCATGCCCTACTGTACAGGAGCAAACCTTTGTCCAACTGTGCTCATGACAGCGTAACCTCCTGGCCCTACTGTACAGGAGCAAACCTTTGTCCAACTGTGCTCATGACATCAGTGTAACCTCCTAGCAGTTACATCACCATGCCCTACTGTACAGGAGCAAACCTTTGTCCAACTGTGCTCATGACATCAGCATAAGCTCCTAGCAGTTACACCACCATGCCCTACTGTACAGGAGCAAACCTTTGTGCAACTGTGCTCATGACATCAGCGTAACCTTCTAGCAGTTACACCACCATGCCCTACTGTACAGGAGCAAACCTTTGTCCAACTGTGCTCATGACATCAGCGTAACCTCCTAGCCCTACTGTACAGGAGCAAACCTTTGTGCAACTGTGCTCATGACATCAGCGTAACCTCCTAGCAGTTACACCACCAAGCCCTACTGTACAGGAGCAAACCTTTGTCCAACTGTGCTCATGACAGCATAACCTCCTAGCAGTTACACCACTAAGCCCTACTGTACAGGAGCAAACCTTTGTCCAACTGTGCTCATGACAGCGTAACCTCCTTGCAGTTACACCACAATGCCCTACTGTACAGGAGCAAACCTTTGTCCATCTGTGCTCATGACATCAGTGTAACCTCCTAGCAGTTACACCACCAAGCCCTACTGTACAGGGGCTAACCTTTGTCCAACGGTGCTCATGACATCAGCCTAACCTCCTATCAGTTACACCACTAAGCCCTACTGTACAGGAGCAAACCTTTGTCCAACTGTGCTTATGACAGCGTAACCTCCTAGCAGTTACATCACCATGCCCTACTGTATAGGAGCAAACCTTTGTCCAACTGTGCTCATGACATCAGCGTAACCTCCTAGCAGTTACACCACCATGCCCTACTGTACAGGAGCAAACCTTTGTCCAACTGTGCTCATGACAGCGTAACCTCCTAGCAGTTACACCACAATGCCCTACTGTACAGGAGCAAACCTTTGTCCATCTGTGCTCAGGACATCAGTGTAACCTCCTAGCAGTTACACCACCAAGCCCTACTGTACAGGGGCTAACCTTTGTCCAACGGTGCTCATGACATCAGCCTAACCTCCTATCAGTTACACCACCAAGCCCTACTGTACAGGAGCAAACCTTTGTCCAACTGTGCTCATGACAGCGTAACCTCCTAGCAGTTACATCACCATGCCCTACTGTATAGGAGCAAACCTTTGTCCAACTGTGCTCATGACATCAGCGTAACCTCCTAGCAGTTACACCACCATGCCCTACTGTACAGGAGCAAACCTTTGTCCAACTGTGCTCATGACATTGGCGTAACCTCCTAGCTCTACTGTACAGGAGCAAACATTTGTCCAACTGTGCTCATGACAGTGTAACCTCCTAGCAGTTACACCACCAAGCCCTACTGTACAGGAGCAAACCTTTGTCCAACTGTACTCATGACATCAGCGTAACCTCCTAGCTCTACTGTACAGGAGCAAACATTTGTCCAACTGTGCTCATGACAGCGTAACCTCCTAGCAGTTACACCACCAAGCCCTACTGTACAGGGGCAAACCTTTGTCCAACGGTCCTCATGACATCAGCGTAACCTCCTAACAGTTACACCACCAAGCCCTACTGTACAGGAGCAAACCTTTGTCCAACTGTGCTCATGACAGCGTAACCTCCTAGCAGTTACATCACCATACCCTACTGTACAGGAGCAAACCTTTGTCCAACTGTGCTCATGACAGCGTAACCTCCTAGCAGTTACATCACCATGCCCTACTGTACAGGAGCAAACCTTTGTCCAACTGTGCTCATGACATCAGTGTAACCTCCTAGCAGTTACACCACCATACCCTACTGTACAGGAGCAAACCTTTGTCCAACTGTGCTCATGACATCATCGTAACCTCCTAGCCCTACTGTACAGGAGCAAACCTTTGTGCAACTGTGCTCATGACATCAGTGTAACCTCCTAGCAGTTACACCACCAAGCCCTACTGTACAGGAGCAAACCTTTGTCCAACTGTGCTCATGACAGCGTAACCTCCTAGCAGTTACACCACCATACCCTACTGTACAGGAGCAAACCTTTGTCCAACTGTGCTCATGACAGCGTAACCTCCTAGCAGTTACACCACCAAGCCCTACTGTACAGGAGCAAACCTTTGTCCAACTGTGCTCATGACAGCGTAACCTCCTAACAGTTACACCACCACACCCTACTGTACAGGAGCAAACCTTTGTCCAACTGTGCTCATGACAGCGTAACCTCCTAGCAGTTACATCACCATGCCCTACTGTACAGGGGCAAACCTTTGTCCAACTGTGCTCATGACATCAGTGTAACCTCCTAGCAGTTACATCACCATACCCTACTGTACAGGGGCAAACCTTTGTCCAACTGTGCTCATGACATCAGTGTAACCTCCTAGCAGTTACACCACAATGCTCTACTGTACAGGAGCAAACCTTTGTCCAACTGTGCTCATGACATCAGTGTAACCTCCTAGCAGTTACACCACAATGCTCTACTGTACAGGGGCAAACCTTTGTCCAACTGTGCTCATGACATCAGTGTAACCTCCTAGCAGTTACATCACCATACCCTACTGTACAGGGGCAAACCTTTGTCCAACTGTGCTAATGACATCAGTGTAACCTCCTAGCAGTTACACCACAATGCTCTACTGTACAGGAGCAAACCTTTGTTCAACTGTGCTCATGACATCAGCGTAACCTCCTAGCCCTACTGTACAGGAGCAAACCTTTGTGCAACTGCTCATGACATCAGTGTAACCTCCTAGTAGTTACACCACAATGCTCTACTGTACAGGAGCAAGCCTTTGTGCAACTGTGCTCATGACATCAGTGTAACCTCCTAGCAGTTACACTACAATGCCCTACTGTACAGGAGCAAACCTTTGTGCAACTGTGCTCATGACATCAGCGTAACCTCCTAGCAGTTACATCACCATGCCCTACTGTACAGGAGCAAACCTTTGTCCAACTGTGCTCATGATATTAGCGTAACCTCCTAGCCCTACTGTACAGGAGCAAACCTTTGTCCAACTGTGTTCATGACAGCGTAACCTCCTAGCAGTTACACCACCACACCCTACTGTACAGGAGAAAACCTTTGTCCAACTGTGCTCATGACATCAGCGTAAGCTCCTAGCGATTACACCACCAAGCCCTACTGTACAGGACATAACTCAATGAAATAACACTTGCTCAGTAAACTACAGATAGGAGACACGGATGAATGTAGCTGTGGAATTAGTGAAACAATAGCTAAACATTTGCTGCAGGAGTGTTCGATAAATGCAGAACAGAAAATTGTCCTCAAATAGAGTGGGCCTAGGCCAAATTAAACTCTAAAGAGATGTCAACAACCTCAAATTTGTTGCCACTGTCTTTAAATATATTCAAGTTGATGTCTGAAGGTATACAATGTTTCCTAACTTCTGCAAAGAAATCATTCCATGCCAAGGTAAGGGTCGAACTGACTGTATCTGTATGGAACTAATTTATGATACAATCAAAGTGGCAAAACTAAAGATAGTAAATGGTTGCCATGACAGATGTACAAAAAAACAGAAACAGTAAACACAAGAGAAGTATTAGTTCTAAATCATCTTAATTGTAATGAAGGCTAAAAAAAACAATTACAATGAAAACTTCCAAAAAACAAAAACAAAAAACAAATAAAATTACACGTTTGAAATAACCATTTGACTAAGAATAAACATTTAAAACTATTATGAACAAAAAGCTGAATTATAGAGCATGGTACCACACCCTTCCACAGCCCACTGACTTAAGACATTAATTGTGGATATTAAATAGAAAACAATTTAAACTGGCAATAAAACAAAATTAAACTTTGCAGGATTTAATTACAACAGTAAAGAAAAGTACTCTTTTATACACCTTGCTTGCTTGCTTGCTTGTGTTCGTTGGCTTGAGCTCCAACGCGAAGTCCTGTATGTCGGATGAAGGCATCCTGTTGTCCAACATCAGTGTGATGTCATACAGGACCTGAGTTTGCGTGAGTATCTGTTGTTCCATGTCTGGCTTATTGGTGTGCAGACTGGTGGTCCCTCGCCGTACAGGCAGACACTCTCCGACTTCGGAGGATTTTATACACCTTGAGACATGTGTTTTTGGTAATAGTAAAGAACTCATACGCCTTGAGATGTTAGTCCCACATTTGTATAGATTGATTAGCGCGGGAGAGAAAATGTCAGTGTCACACCAACTACCTTTACTTCCCACTACATTTCCTGGTTCCCATCTCTGACTGGGTCGACCTGGGAGCCAAGGTTAGTTTTAAAATATGCCTCAGTCGAGATTCAAACACATGACCACTGGGTAGGAAGGCAAACTTGCTAGCCAGTAATCAGACCTAGATCCGACTCAAACAGAAAATATTAATCTGCATGAACATGCAGAGGCATCAACGACTAAATAAATATAGTACTTTTGCCATGAGACAAATTTTGGCCAGGTACCATGTTCTTTGATTCAGCCAAATTATGTATATATATATTTATAATCTGTTTTGGATAAACAGGTTTCATCTAATGGAACAAGTATAATCGTGAAGTAAAATATTTTCAGTATACATGATAAGTGCATAATTATGACAACAATTATTATGCTTAACATATAATCCAACGCAAAGTAGTAATAACTGTTGGGGACCAACTGGAAGCTGGTCTAGTTTGCACTGTGCTATTTTCTTGTAATGATGCCATAAATAGTCGTGTATTATTTTTGATCTACTTTTCTTTCAATAAGAAACATTTTAAAAAGCCCAGAAGGCAGGAATCTGATTTGGGGCTGTAATGTGTTAGGACCATTACATTTTGTAGCCTGAATTGCATGGAGGTATAGGTGGCCACTCTTTCACTCTCTTAGAGGATGACAAGCCCAGACATCAAACGCATGTCCAACTGTGCTCATGACATTGCCAGCATAATCTCTTAACAATTACACTAATGTGTCCGCTTTCTTCTAGAAAACCCGAATTTAACAGTGGAAAGATGAGTACAATTATGGTAAATATAAAACAGTGCACAAAATATTTTCATTTACATTTTTAATTTTTTGCCGAGTTTAGTTCTAACTTTTCCGGAGCAAATGGAATTTTAATATCACTCGATTGGTTGGAGAGATTTTAATGTGTCCATATTTTGGATTTAAGGGATGGCTTCAGTGGTTTAGACACCATAATGAACCTTCACCAGAGTAGCTGGAAATTTTGCTCATTGTGGTAACTGATATTGTCCATATAAATTGAACAGAAACTGTAACTTGCTTGACAAAAGCTGATTAAAAGAAACATTGAATATTTTAAAGCTGAAAGTAATGTGAAATATTTTTGTAGAACAGAAGTTTATAGTTGTGTTATATCGGAATTTTAAATATACCATCCTTTTGTGAGTTTTTGTTGTATTATGTTTTCATTCTTTCCCTTGACATCTGCACTCTCTAGTGTACTTTTAATGTATTTTTTTTTTTAAATTCAACAAAGGGGACAGAAAAGTACAGAATCCATGTGTACTGTATAGTAATCTTATAATAAAGATATTACAGTTTCAAATGTACTAATTCTTAAATTCAGATTTCAAAAAAGTAAACAAAGCTAAGACTTGTGGGAATGATAGTTATAAAACAAACAAAACGAAACAATTATTCTAATCATAAAAATGTAGGCATCACTTTAGGAGGAGCATTTATGCAAAGAATTAGCATTAAACTGTATAATCTATTGTAAAACAATAGTGTAAACAGTCTGGTTTTTAAACGTAATAGATGTTGAAATATAAAATTGAACAATAATTTACAAATATTTTAGTTGCAAAACTCATAAGGACATCCAAAATCATATTAGTTCTATCTGCCACTTGACATTCAAAATATGAATTTCTTATAGTTTTATCTGTCACTGGATATTCAACATAGGAATTTTTTATAGATCCATCCGTCACTTGACATTAAAATTTTGCACTTGGTTTTAGTTCCCATATGTCACTATAACATTCAAAATATGAGCATATCATAATTCCATCTGTCACTGGATGTTCAAGCTATGAACTTTCTGTGGTTACGATTGTCACTGTGACATTCAAACTTTGAACTTATTGTGAGTACAGTTGTCACAGTGACATTTAAAACATTAATATATCCGTCTGTAACTGGACATCCACATTATAAATATGTTACATAAAATATGTACTAAGTGGGCAAAGTGGCAGTTGGGCAGCTAATGTTTTCTATTGACACAGTTTAAATGTATAACTGTTGATGAGCAAGAAAAATGCAGATATAATTGTAACAAATCATTATCATGTGCCGTGCCAACTGGCATGGGCCTTCATGTCTCTCCACAGATTTCCATCCTTGGTGTTCTGGATCAATTCTGCTGATATTCCTCCATGCCACTGTCTCAGTCCATCCAGCAATGTAAGAAACATCTCTCTTCAAATACTGTTGTTCGTTATGTTTTTCTCCAGGGTAAGACCAAGTGGAAGGTTGAGAAATAAATTGACAATGTCGGTAAACTAGTTTTCACAATTAATACATACCAAATGTTGACACACTTACTGACACACTACACAGAGCACAAGACAAAGTGCAAGAACAGAACTGATAACACAGGGTCAGTGCGTACACAAAGTAACAGGACATTGGACAAGAAACAATTATGGAACATAATATGGCTGTACTTGCATGTAACATATTTGAGGTAGATTAAATGATCAGGTAGGATAATAACGATTTGTACTCTCAGAGTTAAAGTCAAATACAGTGCAGACCTGATAAGGCGAACTCACCCGGGACCCAAGAAATAGTTCTTCTTAACAGCAGAAATTCCTCTTATAAGATATAGGTCCAAGTTTTGTATTCACCCTCTGTAAAGTTCATGCAACTTAATAGGTAAATACAAAATTTTGACCGGCAATATTTTCAAACACTGCACAGTCAAATACACCCTGTACAATAGACAAAGAAGAAAAACTGCTGGGGATAAAGAAATTGTTCTTCACAACAGAAATTCACCACTTCCAAGATCGCTTTATGCGGTTTGCACTGTATTTGAAAATAGCTCAAAGTTACAGAAGAAACACCCCATGCAGCAAACTGAAGGTCACAGACATAACAACATCAATATTAGTGAAGCATAATCAAGTGATTCCACTAACCAAATAATAACATGTGATGAATGGTTATGTGGTTCACAAATAAAGTGATTCCACTAACCAAATAATAACATGTGATGAGTGGTTATGTGGTTCACAAATAAAGTGATTCCACTAACCAAATAATAACATGTGATGAGTGGTTATGTGGTTTCTAGTACGGGACAGTAATTTGACTGCAGGTTGGAATTCTATGAAGGTTTCATTAAGGGTACACCACCGGGTCATGAACAAATGTTTATGAATGTGAAAATTATATTTCTAATTGTGTGAAGATTACTTTTGAATGTGAAAATTATATTTCTAATGGTGTGAAGATTACTTTTGAATGTGAAAATCAGTTTTCCTAACAATGTGAGGCTTGCTATTGAATATCAGTTTTCCTAACAATGTGAGGCTTGCTATTGAATATGTGCTTTCTCTAACATCATGAAGCTTTCTATTAAATATATGTTTCCTTAGCTAAGTGAAGCTGTAAATATCCGTTCCCCTAGCTATGTGAAGCTGTAAATATCTGTTCCCCTAGCTATGTGAAGCTGTAAATATCTGTTCCTTTAGCAATGTGAAGCTGTAATTATCTGTTCCCCTAGCTAAGTGAAGCTGTAAATATCTGTTCCTTTAGCAATGTGAAGCTGTAAATATCTGTTCCCCTAGCTAAGTGAAGCTGTAAATAATATCTGTTCCTTTAGCTATGTGAAGCTGTAAATATCTGTTCCCCTAGCTATGTGAAGCTGTAAATAGCTGTTCCCCTAGCCATATGAAGCTGTAAATATCTGTTCCCCTAGCCACATGAAGTTGTAAATATCTGTTCCCCTAGCTATGTGAAGCTGTAAATATCTGTTCCCCTAGCTATGTGAAGCTGTAAATATCTGTTCCCCTAGCTATGTGAAGCTGTAAATATCTGTCCCCCTAGCTATGTGAAGCTGTAAATATCTGTTCCCCTAGCCACATGAAGCTGTAAATATCTGTTCCCCTAGCCATATGAAGCTGTAAATATCTGTTCACCTAGCTAAGTAAAGCTGTAAATATCTGTCCCCCTAGCTAAGTAAAGCTGTAAATATCTGTTCCGCTAGCTAAGTAAAGTTGTAAATACCTGTTCCCCTAGCTAAGTAAAGCTGTAAATATCTGTTCCCCTAGCTAAATAAAGCTGTAAATATCTGTCCCCCTAGCTAAGTAAAGCTGTAAGTATCTGTCCCCCTAGCTAAGTAAAGCTGTAAATATCTGTCCCCCTAGCTAAGTAAAGCTGTAAATATCTGTCCCCCTAGCTAAGTAAAGCTGTAAATATATGTTCGCCTAGCTAAGTAAAGCTGTAAATATCTGTCCCCTAGCTATGTGAAGCTGTAAATATCTGTTCCCCTAGCCACATAAAGCTGTAAATATCTGTTCCCCTAGCCATATGAAGCTGTAAATATCTGTTCCCCTAGCCATATGAAGCTGTAAATATCTGTTCACCTAGCTAAGTAAAGCTGTAAATATCTGTCCCCCTAGCTAAGTAAAGCTGTAAATATCTGTTCCGCTAGCTAAGTAAAGTTGTAAATATCTGTTCCCCTAGCTAAGTAAAGCTGTAAATATCTGTTCCCCTAGCTAAGTAAAGCTGTAAATATCTGTTCCCCTAGCTAAGTAAAGCTGTAAATATCTGTTCCCCTAGCTAAGTAAAGTTGTAAATATCTGTTCCCCTAGCTAAGTAAAGCTGTAAATATCTGTTCCGCTAGCTAAGTAAAGTTGTAAATATCTGTTCCCCTAGCTAAGTAAAGCTGTAAATATCTGTTCCGCTAGCTAAGTAAAGTTGTAAATATCTGTTCCGCTAGCTAAGTAAAGTTGTAAATATCTGTTCCCCTAGCTAAGTAAAGTTGTAAATATCTGTTCCCCTAGCTAAGTAAAGCTGTAAATATCTGTCCCCCTAGCTAAGTAAAGCTGTAAATATCTGTTCCGCTAGCTAAGTAAAGTTGTAAATATCTGTTCCCCTAGCTAAGTAAAGCTGTAAATATCTGTCCCCCTAGCTAAGTAAAGCTGTAAATATCTGTTCCCCTAGCTAAGTAAAGTTGTAAATATCTGTCCCCCTAGCTAAGTAAAGCTGTAAATATCTGTTCCTCTAGCTATGAGAAGATGTAAATATCTGTTCCTTTAGCAATGTGAAGCTGTAAATATCTGTTCCCCTAGCTAAGTGAAGCTATAAATAATATCTGTTCCTTTAGCTATGTGAAGCTGTAAATATCTGTTACCCTAGCTATGTGAAGCTGTAAATATCTGTTCCCCTAGCCATATGAAGCTGTAAATATCTGTTCCCCTAGCCACATGAAGCTGTAAATATCTGTTCCCCTAGCTAAGTAAAGCTGTAAATATCTGTTCCGCTAGCTAAGTAAAGTTGTAAATATCTGTTCCCCTAGCTAAGTAAAGCTGTAAATATCTGTCCCCCTAGCTAAGTAAAGCTGTAAATATCTGTTCCCCTAGCCATATGAAGCTGTAAATATCTGTTCACCTAGCTAAATAAAGCTGTAAATATCTGTTCCTTTAGCAATGTGAAGCTGTAAATATCTGTTCCTCTAGCTAAGTGAAACTGTAAATATCTGTTCCTTTAGCAATGTGAAGCTGTAAATATCTGTTCCCCTAGCTAAGTGAAGCTATAAATAATATCTGTTCCTTTAGCTATGTGAAGCTGTAAATATCTGTTACCCTAGCTATGTGAAGCTGTAAATATCTGTTCCCCTAGCCATATGAAGCTGTAAATATCTGTTCCCCTAGCCACATGAAGCTGTAAATATCTGTTCCCCTAGCTATGTGAAGCTGTAAATATCTGTTCCCCTAGCTATGTGAAGCTGTAAATATCTGTTCCCCTAGCTATGTGAAGCTGTAAATATCTGTTCCCCTAGCTATGTGAAGCTGTAAATATCTGTTCCCCTAGCTATGTGAAGCTGTAAATATCTGTTCCCCTAGCTATGTGAAGCTGTAAATATCTGTTCCCCTAGCTATGTGAAGCTGTAAATATCTGTTCCCCTGGCTAAGTAAAGCTGTAAATATCTGTTCCCCTGGCTAAGTAAAGCTGTAAATATCTGTTCCCCTGGCTAAGTAAAGCTGTAAATATCTGTTCCCCCTGGCCACATGAAGCTGTAAATTACTTTTTGTTGTTGTTCGCTTTGAACTCAAGAGTAGTCCATGCACGTGCTATTACTATGTACTATGTAGTAGTTGCTACTACAAGGGAGTGCACTGGACTGATTACTTGCATGAGGATTAGCTTTCCCTTCTGCCAGTGTTCCTCGTCAACAGGCAAACCCACTCCGACTTCTGAGGTACTTGTAATTTACATTCCCATGTCAAGGATGATACATCAACATTTTAATCCAACTGACGGATGTAAAATGTTTTCCTATCATTGTGATGTCACTATGTACATCACCTCAATGTTTTCCTGTCATTGTGATGTCACTGCGTGCATCACCTCGATGTTTTCCTGTCATTGTGATGTCACTGTGTACATCACCTCAATGTTTTCCTGTCATTATGATGTCACTGTACATCACCTCAATGTTTTCCTGTCATTGTGATGTCACTGTACATCACCTCAATGTTTTCCTGTCATTGTGATGTCACTATGTACATCACCTCAATGTTTTCCTGTCATTGTGATGTCACTGCGTGCATCACCTCAATGTTTTCCTGTCATTGTAATCTCACTGCGTGCATCACCGCAATGTTTTCCTGTCATTGTGATGTCACTGTGTGCATCACCGAAATGTTTTCCTGGATGTCACTGTGTGCATCACCGCAATGTTTTCCTGTCATTGTGATGTCACTGTGTGCATCACCGCAATGTTTTCCGAACAATGAGAAGACTTGTCTCTGAAAAATAACTGAGACGCAGATCAGCATGGCCGAATGGGTAAGACGCATGTTCTAAAACATCCGTTGTGCTGATGCCGGGGTAAGCGGTTCAACCCCTACACCGGACAGCCGGAATAAAGTGTAACATGTTCTCCTTGATTTAGCGACGTTAATCACAAGTACCCCTGAAGTTGGAGTGGGTTGGCCTGATGGCGAGGGACACTGTTAAAATGGAAAGCTAATCCACACGGAAAATTCAGTCCATCACTACTGTAAATAGTGTGTATGGACTACGCTTGAGTTCAAAGCGAGGGGAGTAACAACAACAAACAAAAAAAACAAAACAAAAACAAAACAAAAAAACACGTAGATGATGTTAAGTTCTTAAAGGGTGTCCATAGTGAAAAATAATTTATACTATCAATATTAGGCATCGGGTTTTGAACTGTGAGCTGTACAACATGTAGTTCTAAGTTTCTACGTATGATGCCTGGTACTAATTATGTGCGTTGTGCTGCATTATGGATGTGTGTGTGTGTAACAATATCCTTTTATATATATATATATATAAGAAAGTGTTAACTAATAATGCACACTTATTTTTATTTATAAATATTTATTTTAATCCAGAGACATCTAGATAGAGATAGGGAAGCCCCGGGAAGGTTGGTTATCTAGCCAGTCATGCTAAAATAGATATATTGCTGATTAAAACAAAATGGAGATACATAACGCATCACATAGAAAGGGCATGGTATAAATATTTATTTTAAGAAAATTCGTTTCAAATGTAAAAAATAAGAAAATTCTATACGTTCATACGTATGTTTCAACGTGGCTTGCAATCACTTAGGAAACTATGCATATAGTACGACTTACTTACAACAATGAAAACATAGTGCGGAACCCTCATATTCACAACATAATCAATTTGAATTCAGTTACACAATATATGTTATACAACTTACATGATCTCTATTTGTCCTTATCATGGAATCTATCATTCAAGTACTGGGCAATAATAATCAATTGTCTCAAGAATACGATAGTGAAAGATTATATAAACATACAAAATCGGATAAAGATAAACGCCATATTCACCGACTGAATCTTCTTTCAGTGAGCGACAGCATAACTTCATGCTTTCATGTTGAACATCCCAGAAATATCCCAGTAGGAAGTCGTCTGGCGATATCACGTCGTTCTTTGGCAAAGTGTCGTGGAAAAAACTAAAACTAGTCACTGTACGAATATAACTTGGTAGGAAGACAGTTGCAAGGTCAACGGGGTAGTTGTTTTGCTTAAGAATGTCTTTTTGTTTTCTACCCTTAATTAAAATAAAACCATGTTTTCCGATAATTCTCCATTCTTATTCCAGTGTCCCTTTGCAGAGTTTTCCCGAAAATTTCGTATGTATTTTTATAATGTCCAATTGTTCCGTTGGGACGGCAAACATGATGTTTTTTTTGGTACTCAGTCTTATAGTCTGAGTTGTGAAATATAAATACACACAAGAAAACTAAGCGGCTACTAACGCCAGCATTGGATCGAACATGAGTTCACATTATGTGGAAGTCACCGTCACATGAGTGCCTTTATACATTCCAATTACCATTGCTATTACACGAAACAGGTGCTGTTTTCACACTGAGATCGCCCCACTTATCTTTTAAGTCCCATTTATATTGTCACTTCAAAAGTCATTTAAAACACAGTCAATATTACTATAAAATATAGAACTGTTCCACACGGTTATGTATAATAGGGTCGTTATATCCACAGAATCCTTTTAAATCTCTTGCATTCGTGGACACTGGTCCTTTTATGAAACAAACAACGACTTTTAAATAACATAGTCATCATTATAATCAAATATCTCACTGTTCCACGCGGAATTACAGGCGCATCAATATTCCTATAATATTTCGCGTATTCATAGACACCGCAAGAAGTGAAACAGAACTGGCCCCAACATGAACTAGGGTAAGAGAATATCATTTAGTTCTCCAGATCATTTGTGTGTTTTCTCTGTTGTTGGTAGCTCATTGGAATCAGACACAGTAGAAACCCTGGCGCTTATGACGGACATTTGCCACGGTTCTCATTTTTCAAGAACTGCCTCACTTTCCGCTGCCACTTATCCTTCCAGCGTATAACGGTGGCTGAACGGTTGACCACGAAGCCTGGCCGCAGCTTGTTCTCATCCTGATACTTGCCCACAACGAGGTACATGCGCCCTAATCGGACCTTGGGGCATTTACAAGCCAGGTCTGTTTTGGGAACCCAGAGGTAGGTTTCCGCTTTCCTCGGTGTTCGATCAGACGTTCCTCTCTGGTATGAGCCGACGATGGCCACCGTGAACTTGACCCAGTCTTCATCTTTGTGTCGCGATATGATCTGGAGCTGCACAGCTAAGGAAGAAACGAAACAAAAACACATGTTTTAGAGCTTCATAGTTAACACATGAAAACATCATCAATAAACAGTCCAACTACTGGAAATGGAAACCCGCACAAACATGGAATGTATCGGCACGCACGCACGCACACACACACACACACACACACATATATATGAGAGGTTTTACACATACATACGAATATGAGAGGTACATACATCGGTTTATACCGCTAGCCCCATTTTTGTACAGACCAATAGACACTTGGTTGACAATGAGGTCAATACGACGCCGGACCACCTATACTTTCCAGAACATTTCCAATCCAATCCAAGTTAGGCTGGAGCGACCTAAGAGCTCAGGTCGATTCTTGACAATATTTCCTCGTCTCGAGGAGGAAGACACGACCACGGGGACAGCACGTAGACATGCTAGCCATGGCGCAACCGTGGCCTCTTATATCTCTGTATATCACACGGCTCTACCGTGTCTCCGCTTGGTTTATTTTGAGTAAACATTTTCTCAGATATACGAGTAAAACCTCGTAGATAATTTCCTAGATAACTGCCTGATGTTTTCTATATTCAGTTTGTCTTCCATCTGTTTATCCAACTTCATAATTTGACACAGGTCGTAGATTTAACTCGCAGAACCGACTATATTAAATTTATTCATTGTAAACAGATTTTCTCGATAATATTTCCTGTTATCTGCGTGAATTTACATTTGCCTTATCGCTATTTCCCTAAACAATTTTGTCGACTAAAACGTATTTGAACTATCCGCGAGTTTCACTAGCAGTCAAGTGAGTTGTTCATATATATATTGTGGATGAGGCGCATTGGCTCAGTAATTTGCCACACCTGCGGCTCATTTGAACATCCTGATTTCCACACCTGAAATACTAAAGGTAGAACCGCGTTCTTGTGACAGGTACGTCTCAGGACTGGGCTGGCGATAGATTCTTTGCTGTGCGGGGGTCGTCGTGACGAAGTAGTTTAGCCGTCTGCCTGGCGCTTTGAAGGTTGTGGGTTCGATTGCGAACTTCACCATTCGGTTCAAGAGTACAGTTTTCATGAAGACTCCTGGAGATTGTGGTTAGAGCTACTGGGTTCAGCTTGTGTGATGTTTTCGACAGATCACCCTGGGAAAAAGACCGAGCCGTATGGGACAAAACCCGGTGCAATGAAGTCGATCCTCTCGCCTGGACACCTTGTAAACTGTGTGATGCATCAGGCCGCTCGCATCGGGTATTGGGGGGGGGGGGGGGGGGAACGCTTTTAGAGTATCTTCCTTCAATATCTTCTTCGTCTTCTGTTTTCATCCTGAGTGTTTTTTTTTTTTCTTTTTCTTTTTCGGACGTGATTGCGTTGTGCCTGTTTACACCAGAACTGCGATACTTGCGCCTTTCGGTCGACACATCTGACTTCTGCGGGCCTTTGTTGACTGGGTTAACCTTCCCGGGTCCCTTCAATATGAAGTACTATCGCTGTAAGGAATCACCAACACCATGTATTCTGTGCATTCACGGCGTGTCCATACAACCTTCTTCCAGTCCATCGCCTCAAATTGTCTACCCACACGTACCATCATTGGTTTGCATTCCATGCTCCCCTGCCCCTTAACACATGCTTGAATTCTTAAAGGCCCGGATGTCAGCGTGTAGGCCCGCTATTTCCGAATGTTTGTGATGGGAAACTTTAGTTAAACTTTGTTTCATTTTGCTCAGGTTATAAATTGTGAGTATCTTCTTCGTTAACATTTATTACGTCAATAAAGTAATAACCACATACACATGGCGGTCAGCGTGGCCGAATGAATAAGAGGGTTCGTTCGTAAACTTCCGGTGTGCCGATGCCGAGGTAGCGGGTTCAGTCCCTACACTGGTCAGTTGGACTAAAATGTTAACGTCTCATCCTTGACTTTGGGGACGAACGAACGAACGAACTTTATTTTCGAAGGGAACCAATTGGGCACGCAGGCCCGTCTTACATTCGGCCCTTCCAATCACTCATCTTTCGTTCATCAGGGCATATTGCATTCACATAGGAAAATAACATTGTCAAATTAATGTTGTAAGCATAAACAATGCATGTTACCATGTTATGAGACAAATCCCCCACCCACCCACCCATCCCCTATCCATCCGCGTGTCCCCCACACACACATCCACCACCCAACCACACTAATACCCACAGGCACATACATGACCCCATCCATCCACCCATCCTCCAACCCACACATACCCCCACATACATCATCTCCCACCCACCACACATCCCCCACCCCACCCACCAACACACAAACCCAGGCACACATGCATGCAACCACCCATCCATACCCACCCACGCATCCTCCACCTTCACACATCTCCCCACCCACACGCACACATCCTCCACCCATCCCATAACCTACCAACACCCACACACCCACATATCCTCCACCACCCACCCACACACCCCCAGCCACTCAGCCAAACACACATCCCCCAACCACATATCCAACACCCACAAACACATATTCCCGCCAACTCACATATCCTACACTTACTCACACACAAAACCCGCACCAACCCACACATCCCCCAGTTACACACATATCATCAACCCACACAATCTCCCCCACCCACACATCCCGCACCCACACACACATCCCCTCCCACCCCCAACCTACACACACTCACCCTCCCACACATCCTCCACCCACCCACTCGCCAACCCCCCCCCCTCCCCCCCCCCCCCGATCTCCAATCCCCAATCACAAATCCCTTAACTACACGTCTCACCACCCATAAACTCACACACACATCTCCCCACCCATATACACATCCTCATCCATCAACACATTCCTCATCCAAAAACACACCAACCACCCACACACATCCGCCTTCCCACCCAAACATACATCCCCCACCCATACACTCATCTCCCACACACATCCACCCTCTCACGTACTCATCAATCAACCACTCACACCTACACATCACCCACCCACCCATCAACAAATGCATCTCACACACATCTCCCCAATTACGTAAATTACAAGTCACTCAGAAGTTGGAGTTGGTTCGCCTGATGGCGAGGGATACTGGTAATAGAGAAAGCTAATCCACACGAAAAAATTGAGAGAGTTGATGAAAGAAATAAACAAAAGGCAAGTGAAATATTTCCACCATGTTAAAAGATATAATACCCTGATAAAAACCATACTGGAGGGCAAGGTTGAGGGCAAGCGAGCAAGAGGCAGACATTGATACAAGTGGGAAGATATCAAGAGATGGGCGAACATCAATCTGACAGAATGTACAGTCAGGGCGAGAGCAAGTAGTGTTTTAGATCCATTGCAGCCAACCTTCATTGTGGAGATGGCACCTGATTGATTGATTGACATAGTACTAAATACCAACTGAATCTAGCCATGACTATCGACTTCCTACGAGTATATTTCCTCCCAAATTGGCAACCGGGTACCAGATTTTATTACATTTTGTTTCGTTTCCCTGAGCCTTACTTGTCATTCCCAGGTTCATTACTGGCGCTGATTTCCCACAACGAACAGGCTACATTCATTGCCAATAATTTACACGAAGAAAAGGTATGGGAGGATGCATTTCCAGACAAGACATTAAGAAACACGCACAAAATGTATTTAAAAAAAAAAAAAACAGAAAAAAGGTAAATTAATTTGACATGGCCGATCATTAGTATTATGACGATGTTGTCGTTTATGCTTTAGCATTTCAAAGTTGCTTGCTTGCCGGGTTTTTCTCGGCAACAATGTTAAATATTGATATTGTCATTGCCCGGTTGCTGACAGACTCGTCTATGTTGACTGGCCCTAGGTTACTTTGACATGGCTTGGAAGGCAATAGCTGGCGGCCACATTCCAATTTCTGAGTATCGATTTGCCGGTGTGTCTGTTTGTATTTCCCTATATCTGTCTATTTACATGAGAAATGAATCAAAGATGTAATGTCCAAAATTGGTACAGTTATTAACAAAAATAGAAGGAACTTGAGCATCAAATGGGAAATGTTAAGGAAATCAATAATGCAATCACCCAGAGAGATAATTCCTCGAGTAATAAGATGATTGGGAGGGAATTAATGACAGAAGATGCACTGCTTTTAGTAGATGAAAGATAAACATGTTGAAATGACAGACATTTATGTAACAAGATGCATAGAAACATATATACGACGTTGTTTAAGAAAGATGGCAAAGCTGATGTTCCAGTGAATTGATATATAGTAAGAAAATAGCAGAATAATGCACGATTCAACAAATGAATTTTCTGAACGAAGAATAAATACACTACTAGATGCCTTAGCTCGCAGGACGGGATGATGTTCCTATAATCTTATATATAAATTAGGATGTGCGTATCTCTGTCTGTATGTATGGCCTTTATTTGTTCGCGAACGGCCCATCCGATTGAGATGAAATTTTCTACACGCCTTCCTTTCATTCCAGAGCTGTCAACTGTGATATTTTGTTAGTGTGAAATCGCCTGCTTGCTCAGTATTATTTCATTTTTCATTTTTCATCATAATTTCATATATCTCAGGGGACCTAACTCTGTAAAAGTTATTTCAAGGGGCATAACATTTCTGTATAACTTATAGTCATATTGTGGCATCGTTTTCAAAGATTTATAAACTCTTTGTCCATAGTTATGTACCGGCATATGAGTTATAATAAATAATGATACAATCTGTAAGGCATTTTCAAAGTTTTCATAAAAATGATGCACAATGCATAACATTGTAACTCATCTTTTTTTGCTTAAGAAGTTACTGTAGTCATGCAGGTGATTAGAAAGAGTTTTCATTAAAAATAATGGATGGTGTGTGGTAGAACGTTCTTTTAAGTTACATTTTTTTTTGTTGTATGAATTTAATGAAGCCGGACAGGGTCAGGCAGACAGATAGACAGACAGACAGACAGATAGACAGTCGGGAACAGGAACTTATATGACTACTTATATAAATTAAATGAGATGCTTCACACCAGGAGCTGGGCGATGTCGGGCCGGGTCAGACAGACAGACAGACAGACAGATAGTCGGTAACGGGAACGGGAACTTATATGACTACTTATATGAATTAAATGAGATGCTTCCCACCAGGGACTGGGCGAAGCCGGGCAGGGTCAGCTAGTTAGTTTATAATTTATCTGACTCTTTTCATATTTCATTCATTCATTCATTCATTCAGTAGCATGTCCTTTGCAGATCCGCGCTCCCATAACAACCTTCCTGAAAAAAACTTCTCAGTCATAGGCACGATGTTGCGCGTCCGATACACCCACCTGGAGATCACTGCGATATCCTGCACTCATCTTCCTTTGACCTTCTTCTTCCTCTCTTCCCTGGCATATACCCCTTCATTATTGTTCTCTCTAAACCTTCATTGTGGTTAGCGGGGTAGGTGTATCCCCTATCAAGGGAGATGTAAGACGCCTCCTTTCCTCCGTTAGTCTACGGGACACCCTTGGGCAAGATGGATGAAAATTTGTGTTGATGAAATGCTGCCGTGTGGATTCCAGCCATGGACCATTTCGCATACACCGTCGTCAAACTGTCATCTACTGTCTGTAGTAGCCTGCGGTATAGGACCGTCTTCAGTCTGAGGAACTTCGGCCGCCTGGCTAGTGCAGCGGTCGCGAACTGTAGAATTTAAGATTTTCTTTTTGCCCCCGACAGAAACATTCCACACCTTACCGAGGATTCGAACCGAAGTCTCCCGAAGGAGAACCCGGCGTTCTAGCCACTCTGCTTTGCTTTGCATGAGACGAATGACCCCGTTCAACCCTCGACTGTATCGAATTGGTTGTAATTGGGGCCTACATGGTGTATCTAAGACTTCTTCTTTCGAACATATAGCTGCGTATATCTGCTTCCTTGAAAGAGTTGACTTGCTGCGATTAAGTTCGTTTCATCCTTGTGGTTTTACATGTCTGGCCAGAGTCGCGCACTTGTTGAGGCCTGGAGTAATTGTGTACCCACCCCGTCATATGGTGCTGTTTTCTTCACGGAGTTTTACCAGTTATCGTCTCTCCTGGTGTTCCACCTCTTTCCCCGTCTTCGGTTGCCTTCGAATCTTCTCGGTCTTCTTTGATTTCATGTGTCATGGGTGGTTCCGACTTGGTTCTTTCGATACCGCCTCTCGAACCATTGTTCTTGGTTTGGGTAGCCGTCTTCATCCAGGTCTATTTTATCTTCTGTTGATTCTTATTCTGTCTGGGTCTTTGTGTTTTCTGGTTCGGGTGTTTCGGTTTTGGACTTCAGTAGTTCTATTTATTCTCTTTCTTCTTGTATCTGTTTGAGAGTTTCGTCTGTTTTGTCTCTTTCGTCTTGGATTTTTGATAGAGTTTCGTCTGTTTCAGCCTTTATAGCAGCCACTCGAGCGACGTCCTGTTAAATTTTCTGCTGTACTTGCTTTAGTTCGTCAGGATGCGCTGAACGGCTGTTATCTGTGTTTCTTGCGTCTTGTCTTTTTTTTCTTCCATGTTTTTGAACTTTGCTCTCAGGTCCTTCAGTTGGTCTTCCATTTGCCCTTTGTTGCTGTTTGTGAGTCGATTGGTAGCTTTGTACTGCCTCTTAGCCTCTCTATAGGGTAGGTTGTTTTTGATGACGATCTGCATGGCATCCTTGTTGTCTTGGTGGCAGGGGCAGCCGAGGTACCTGGCGCCAAGGTTGCCGAAGCAGCTGGCGCATTTTTTGTTTGGGTTAGGCCTCCTGAAGTCCTTGTCGATCTTTCCTTGCTGGCACTGGCTGTATGGATGGGGTCCGGTGCAGTATCTACACACCCCCACCTCACTCATGCAGCTGGCACGGGTGTGCCAAAACTTCTGGCACTTAGAGCACTGCAGTACTCTCGGTATGTAGAGCTCTGGAACTTGGTCGCTCTTGTCCCATCTGATGTATTGAGGGATCAGTCGGTCCTCCGATGTTACGATGACGACTGTGGAGGGGATGTTGTTCTTGCCGACGATCCTCTCAGCACTGGTGATCTTGAGTTTGCGGTTCTCCCTTGTCAGCATCTCCCTGATCTGGTCGTTGGTTAGATGGGTCTTGACTCGTTTAATGACCCATCGTTTCATCATGCGGTGTCGGTGGCTTCTAATGTAATGCCGTTAGGAAGCTTGATGTCGGTCTTCTCTTATTGTGCAATCTTCTGCATAAATGCTGTGGTCTTTGGGTTTTTGTTGATGGAGACCACTACTCCATCAGGTGTCTTGCGCAGCTGGTAGATGCTGTTTCTTCCCAGCTCGTTTTCCAACAGACTGATTACCTTGTCTGTTGGTAGCGCCGATAGGTTGGCTTCTCCCACGCTTGTTTGTTTTAGCAGTAATTTGCCGGTGAAGTCCTCAGTTGTTGTGGTTTACTCCGATGTGGAGGTCTTTGGTAACTTGGGCTGCTTCGTCTTGGTGCTGTTGATAACTTCACGGCTGCTGCTGGCTTCAGTTGAAGTTGTAGTCTCTGGCGTCGATTGAGCGGCGGGTGCGGCTTCATCTGGTGTAGAAATGGTGGCTTCTTTTAATGTTTCTTGAGGTTCTGGCGTTGTGCTGCGGCTCGCAGACAAGATTTTTTCTTCCATCTTCTTGATAGTATTGGCGGCTTCCACGCTGCTCATTTTGAACGTTGGGTGTCTTGTGGAGTTTTTCTTGCAACGTGTCATTTTCCCAGCACGTGTCCGGCTTCCGATTAGGCGACTTGTTCTCGATAGTGCGAGGAGTCGACTGTGTATGTGTGATGCGTCAGCCACTCAGCCAGCCCTACACTAAAGAAGGAAATCGAGATTTTGGCGCTTATATGAATGTCGATATACGAAGCCCATAACCGGGCACTCTCACGAAGTTTATACTTCACCTCGACACCGCAAGGTACAAGAGGAACATGATGAGATGAGAGATGAGATGAGAGGCGCTTATATACTACATACATTATTTTAGAATATCATGGACCCAGAAGTAGTCAAATCCTGACATTCTACGTGATCTGAACACCCGGGGGGAGGGGGGGGGTGGGAGAGGAACACTGCTCATAAATTTTATTCGATTATTACATTACCCTCACCCCGTTCAACCTCAAAAGAGATGTTATATTAGGGTCTACCCCTGACTCAGATAAATAATCCTATGACTGGGTCGGCCACAAAAAGGGATATTAATTCGACAGTGATTGTTGTCCAAAGAGAATAATGGCTGATTTACTGCTCATAAACAGCATGGGCAAATGAAATACTTTGGCCAAGTGTAACGCCAAGTTTTTAATGCACAGTGTACCATCTGTGCGGGCTGTTGGCTTGCCGACACTCCTGTCTATTCCATTGTTCACATAGGGCAGTGAGGAGCATTTTGTGTGATATTCACTGGCACAGGAACGGAGCAATATGGGGACAACCCGTTGCCGTGAAGTTGGAACCGCTACTAACTAACTAACTAACGCCAAAGTCGGTTTTGAAAGAACAGTGATGGAGGCATGGCGTCTTGAAGATTGTTGAAGGGTTGACCAGCACGAAGATGGACATGGGGCATTGAAGATACCTTGAGTATATACATACACGAGGCAGACGACCAAGCAAAGGATGCAGAGTCTTTCATGCGGGACGGGATGAGAGAGACGTTCCTGCTACAAGATCGTGGATTATTATATAATCTTAATTTGTGGATTCACGAGCTGTGATTCACTAACATAATAGCAAATGCCTTTTATTTATTCACACACACAAGTTACAAACAATAGATTACACGATTTATGGCTGGCAAATTTATCTTTATCTAGTTAGGTGCATCCTGCCGAATTACACATCAAATGAAGTGAATAGATGAATCATGCTTTCGCTGAAATAGATAACACCAGCAGTGAGTGTGTATTTAAGCTAAACTATGATTCACCCATTCACTTCACATGATATATGACTCTGCAGAACGCCTCTGACAATATGCTGCGAAATACACAAGGCAATAAATTACGAGGGGGCTTCAGATGAAAACCCTAAATATTTTTTGAGTGTGAATATATTCTGAAAAAAGTACAGAACAGTTGCATAATATGTGGATGTAGTCAGCACTGAGTTCAAGACAAGTCCTCCAGTGCCGATACAATGTTTGGATTCCTGTGGAAATCACTTGCTGGACTGACAGGCATGCACCGCCATACTGGACCTTCATTCGCCGATGAATGTCTGTAGGTTTCACTCCTTCGCTGATCAACATACGGATAACAGAACGCTGCTCCTTTTATGTCATCTTTAAACTGACCTTGTGAGGCCATCGTGTTCGTCTGCACCATGATGTCACGTGCTCAACACTCTTGTCATCCTTAACAACAATATTGACAGGTTACAAAAAAAATTGCATGGTTATTGTCATTTATATCACACTTTTAATGTATTCATGTGAAAGCCCCTCATATATTCATTTCATTATTCCGCGTATGTGCTATTAGTCGTATCTTCGTGTGTGTGTGTGTGTGTGTGTGTGTGCGTGTGCGTGCGTGCTTGCGTGCGTGCGTGCGTGCGTGCGTGCGTGTTTACTTACCAAAGTCTCGTCGGCAGAACTTGTTTAAGTTGAGTCTCCTGACCCGCTTTTTACAATTGCCACACTGGTCGTCTGCTTCTGTGGAAGGTGAGAGCAAAACAACGGCTGTAGTTAATTTCTCTTGTTGTTGTATTCGTTCGCTTTGACTCAAGCATAGGTCATACACATGCTACTAATTCCAGTGCACTGGACTCATTTTGCGTGTGATTAGCTTCCCTATTACCAGTGTCCTTCGCCATCAGGCGAACCCACCCAGACTTCTGCGGCACTTGTAATTTACGTCCACAAGTCAAGGACCAGCAATCGACATTTTAGGGCAACTGACAGATTTTGTAGAAACAGTAGGGGTTTAACCCACTACCTCGGCATCAGCATACTGGAAGCTAAGGCGCCATCGCTCTTATCCATTCTGCCATACTGACCCCCGCTGTAGTTAATGAAGCGGTTTATTTCAGATCGTGGCGGAAGTAACTGAAACAGAGAGCGGGAAACCCCACACGGCCGTGCAGACGCGTTCAACAAATTCCCACTTTCATGATCCTAAAGAAGAATCAACGTAAAATTACACCATTATCATCATGTGCCAACCCGATAAGCGCGGGAGGTAGTGTTTCGCCATCTGGCACGACCACCAGAGTTGTGGATCAGCTCCGTATTCTTGTCTCGGCCATGCCACGTGGCCAAACCATCTTTATATTTACTTCTCTGCCTTCCCCTTGTTCTTTTCCCCCACAATCTTGATAGTTGTCACCAAGTTCTCTAATTTATTTCTCCTCATAATTTGTCCCAAAAAAATTTTGACTGTCCACGTCACATATATATAATCAGTTTATGGTTCTCATTTGCTTCTTGTAGGACTTGCTCGTTGGTTTTTCTGTCTGTCCATTGTGTTCTTTGTATTCTCCCCAGAAACCACATCTCCACTGCTACTAGATGTTTTTCAGCTTGTCTGCTCATTGTCCACGCTTCACATCCATACAAAAGTACTATACAGCACTTCAACAATATTTTTCACGTTTCAATTGACATCTTTTAGGGTCAGTATGTTTTCCATCATCTTGCAAAAGGCTACCTTCACCATGGCGATAATTGTTCTGATTTCTTCAAGGCACGTACCATCATATATTACACCATTAAAAGAACGGGCGATCATCTGCGGACGATCAAGCACTGATATCAAAATCAGAAGTAGAATTACAAGTCCTCATAAATAGTCTAAACGAAGTGAGTAAGGAACATAACATGAAAATTGCAGTAAAACAGAGGTAATGACTATAACCACGAAGAAAACACACCAAAGATTCATCTAAAAGAACATACACTAAAACAAGTAGAGTTTTAAGTACTTAGGAAATATAATATAATCGAATGGCAAATCAGAAGACGAGATCAAAAACAGATGCAGTAAGGCAAACCAATTCATTGGACAAATAGCACCAATACTAAAGAACAAACACGTATCAGTAGACACCGATAAAGCACTCTACAACACAATCTTCCTACCACCTCTACGCTACCAATGTCAAGCCTGGACAATGATAGAAAAAGAGAAAAGAAAAATTACAACAACGGAAATGAGATTTCTGAGAAGAATACTCAATGCATCAAGAAGAGAGAAAATCAGAAATGATAACACCAGGACTAAAGTGGGTGTTATAGCAACGCTAAATTTTCATTACAAAAGAGCAAGTTAAAAGGTTCGGCCGTATAACTAAGCTATCAACTACACAACAAGCAATGATATAAAGAAGAGACCGACTATGTAAATGATGGGCAGCGGGAATAACACTTCGTGGGAATCTGGATATATGAAGCCCATAAACGGGCACTCTCCCGCTGTTTTTACTTCACCTCGACTGCCACTTTCCACATGTTTCATGGCCCCTCAGTGAGAATGGTTTCAATGCTCCATACCTTTGACATGTTGATGTTCACAGTTTCAGTTATTTGCATGTCCTTGACAGGGCGTTGTAATCAATCCCGGCATTTATTGACTGTTTGTGATTTATCAGGCAATTTACTTCAGTAGTTTGTCATTGCTATTTGAACAGCCGACGCATCGTACCACCGAAAACAACGCAGAATGGCCTGCTTACAAATCTCCCCCAGGTGATTTCGAACCCTGGACTTTGTGTGTCAGGAATTGTGAAACTGCGAGTCTCACTATCCCCTAAGCTGAGGCGCTGGTTCATGTTGACAAAGTCAACAATACAAAATATTTAACTAAAATTAAGATTGACATTTGTTTATGAATGTTGTAGTGGAATTCGATTGACCTAAAAGAGGGAGAAAACAGATAATCATTCAAATAAAACAAATGAAACCCGCACATTTATTAGAGAAATTAGACGTCACGGTCGAAATTTTGGGGGCACATGATGAGGAGAAATAAACTTGAGAACTTAGTGACAGCTGAAAAAAGCGATGGGTCAAGAGTAAGGGGAAGGTAAAGAGATACAGACCTGGTCGGCTTAGTCACGTGTCAAAACCGGAACAAGAACACAGACCTGATCCAAGACACAGATGATCGTATGAGTTGGCGAACTCTAACATTTATTGGCATGGCACATGATGATTATAAACAGAAAACAGAGCCGCGGTGGCGCAGTGGCCAGCACGCTTGCCTGCCGACCCGATGATCATGTGTTCGAATCCCCCTCGAGGAGGGAATTCTTTTAAAAGTGGCCTGGGCTACCAGGCCGAATCAGCCTCAATGATCTGGGAAGTGAAGGAGGACAGTGTGATAGTATCCACATGGTCCACAGAGTGTCCACTGGTCTATACAAATATAATCTGGGAAGTGAAGGAGGACAGTGTGATAGTATCCACATGGTCCACAGAGTGTCCACTGGTCTATACAGATATGGTGCTAGCATCAAATATCCAATACGCACGAAGGCATAGAAGAGGCTCCTGTACTCTTTGACCCTTTTTATTATTCACAAAGAAAGGTTTAACGATAAGGAGCTCTGCTTTATTCCATTGGGTTTTATCTCATATGGCCCGCTCTCTTTCCACATGGCGGCCTACCGAAAATGTCTCATAGAGCACGAACTCCTAAGCTCCAGCGACGACCCCCATGGTCTCCGTAAACATGGCACGTGTGAACCGATTGACGGAGTCCAAATATGGACCTAAGACCTTCAGAGCTCGAGGCACGTAACTAACTGACCACGTGGTCAATAAAGAAATTCTATCTCGAAAATAGGTTGAACCCTGGAACACAGGTCATCAGTGAAGTGCATTAGCTGCATATACCACTATGACATCCGATATCCCCACAGTCATTCATTCATTCATTCATTCACTCATTCATTCATTCATTCATTCATTCATTCATTCATTCACTATCATGTCTTTTGCAGAACCTCGGTCCCATAACAACCTTCCGGAAAACCTCTCGATCATAAGCAAGATGCCCCGCGTCCGATACACCCATCTGGAGATAATCCGCCACATCCTGCACCCATCTTCTCTTTGGCCTTCCTCTTCCTCTCTTCCCAGGCATATACCCCTCCATTATTGTTACCTCCAAACTTTCATGACGTTTCAAGTGACCAAAATATTTCAATTTATATTCCTACATAGTAACCACAAATCGTGACCTAATGTAAGTGACACATCAGTGTATGGACGCGACGTATTTGATGGGGGATCACCCGTAGGATTTTGGTGCCTGCATTCCCTGTGAACCAGCCAGTGACAGAGAACACGGACTAACGGCTTATTCACAAACACGTAGACTTGCAATAAAAGCGCAGAGGGAGGAGTGTACTTATTTCTATAAGAGGCTGGATGTCATTTAGAGGCCGTATTTCCCGTCTTCATCTGTTTTTTGATACAAACCGTGTCGTTGTTGCCTGAGCCAGGCATCGTAAAACACCCTGTAAGGACAGTAATTACAACACTGATAGAACAGCCGACATTCATTCACCTGATTTCTGGAGAAATGAAATGTTCTCAACAGCAAATCGATTGTACCCAAGGGCGGTTAATGATTTTGTTTGTTAACCAAAACAGGGGAAGTAATTCCGGCGTGCCTACTGTTCAATGTTGTGAGAGAAAGGGGTTTTGTATAATAGAGTAGAGCAAAAGGTACACTAATTTATTCTGAAACCCGTTTTATTAACAAGAAACCAACATGCACTTAAGCAGAAAGGGTAAAGTCTGGTGTTAACAAAATGTCATTGTCTTATGAACAATTTACTGTCTGTCTGCGCCAAAAGGAGAAATCATTTACAAGAAAGGCAGAGGAAGACAGAGAAAGAGGTGTGTGGATAGCTTAGACTGGAAACAAATAATAATACCATAAGGAAAACCGACTTGATCAAAATATCAGCTGGCAGATATGGTTGGTGCCGTGTGTCACCGGGGCCATTAAGGAAAGCAATAAACAGTAACACTGTACCCTTCCATATATATGAAGTCAGAGGCTAATAAGGAAGACTGGCCTGGAGCTGGCAATCCCATCCCGTATACAACTTTAGCTGCAAAACCCAACCACCCACAAGGAAGTCTAAAGATAAAGAAATGAGAATAACTCAGCCAAACAACAGTACAGGACATTCTTCAAGAAGAGGCATGAAGCCATGCGGAAAAAGCCATATGGAATCCGGATCGCCGTCCTACCCCCTTTCGCCTTAGAGCTTTCGCCTATGAAAATCTCCACAATCGAGTATTAGAGCCATGTTTAAACGGTGAAAGGCAGCTCAGGGGGTAACAGAATTGAAATGAAATATTAAAAGCTGAAAATAGAATAACTGGAATGTATTTCTCTGCAACCCACATAGCAATATAAATAAAGGGAGACCTTAAAACTTAAGGATGAGACAAACAAATAATGTGGCGAGTGCACGGAAGAAGCTGCAGGAGATTGGAAAAAATAGGACGGGCTGGCAGTAACTGGTTGAGGATAGGACGGGCTGGCATTAATTGGTTGAGGATAGGACGGGCTGGCAGTAACTGGTTGAGGATAAGACGGGCTGGCAGTAATTGGTTGAGGATAGGACGGGCTGGCATTAATTGGTTGAGGATAAGACGGGCTGGCAGTAATTGGTTGAGGATAAGACGGACTGGCAGTAATTGGTTGAGGATAGGACGGGCTGGCAGTAATTGGTTGAGGATAGGACGGACTGGCATTAATTGGTTGAGGATAAGACGGGCTGGCAGTAATTGGTTGAGGATAGGACGGGCTGGCAGTAATTGGTTGAGGATAAGACGGACTGGCAGTAATTGGTTGAGGATAAGACGGGCTGGCAGTAATTGGTTGAGGATAAGACGGGCTGGCAGTAATTGGTTGAGGATAGGACGGACTGGCATTAATTGGTTGAGGACTTAGATCCAATAGAAGATCAATGACAGAAGAAAAGAGGGTTGGAGAATCACGACTGTCGATGTCTGCTCCAGACCAGAGCATCTAACACAGTGGTTCTTAGCCGATGGGGAATTCCCATGGAGGAATTCCGATGGGGATTTAGGGTTTCGATGGGGGGGGGGGGGGGGGGGGGGGGGGTTTAAGATTTTTACAAGATCGCATTAATGCAAGAACCGATTACTTGATATTATTTTTCCCTCCATACTTTACAATTCTCTACTTCTCGTCCGTCTGAAATTCGTTTTATAACGTAAGTAGACCCGCAAATCACATTTTATGTAGACGTCTAGACTTGTTCTAGTATGTGTTATTAAATTTTGCTTCAATTTTCACGTATACTGTGTAGGGATGGGGGGATTTATAGGGCTAAAAGATGAGGGGGGTGGGGGTGGGGGTGATATTTTGAACATATGGTGAAAGGGTGCATGGACCAAAAAGGTTAACCACTGATCTAACAAGTCTGAAATAAACAACTATCAAGGATAAACGAGTTAAAGTACTAACGAGCGATCATTATCATATCATCACATCATCATGATGTGCTGTGTTGGGGGAAACAAGCGATGACATTTCTTTTCCACCTGCTATGCTCTTGACAAAACTCCACCGCTGATCACTTTATGTGCAACTTGTCTCGAATGATCTAGAGTTTTCTTGCATTTTCTAACAGTATCAAACTTCGCGGTTGTCGCAACGTTCTACTGGCCCTCTTGTCTCACAACGTGTCCACAACAATGCCGATATCCTAATGTCATATACTGTATCATAACGTGACAACAAAAATGCCCATGTCCTAATGTTTTTTATCGTCTCATAACGTAACCACAACATTGCCGACGTCCCAATATCATATATCCCGAAAGGTTACCACAACATTGCCGACGTCCCAATATCATATATCCCGAAAGGTTGCCACAACATTGCCGCCGTCCCAATATCATATATCCCGAAAGGTTACCACAACATTGCCGACGTCCCAATATCATATATCCCGAAAGGTTGCCACAACATTGCCGCCGTCCCAATATCATATATCCCGAAAGGTTACCACAACATTGCCGACGTCCCAATATCATATATCCCGAAAGGTTGCCACAACATTGCCGCCGTCCCAATATCATATATCCCGAAAGGTTACCACAACATTGCCGACGTCCCAATATCATATATCCCGAAAGGTTACCACAACATTGCCGACGTCCCAATATCATATATCCCGAAAGGTTACCACAACATTGCCGACGTCCCAATATCATATATCCCGAAAGGTTACCACAACATTGCCGACGTCCCAATATCATATATCCCGAAAGGTTGCCACAACAAGGCCGATGTCCTAATGTCATATTTCGTATCATAACGTGACCAAAACAACGCCGATGTCCTAATGTCTTTTATCGTCTCATACCGTGACTACAAGTTCGATGTTGTAATGTCATATATAATCTCATAACGTGATCACAACAAGGCCGATGTTGTAATGTCATATATAATCTCATAACGTGACCACAACAAGGCCGATGTTGTTGACCTAATAAGGATAGTCATCTGAGTTTTTTCATGTGTTTTCTATAGTGATTGTCTAGTGTGTCTTCCTTGTTGTGCTTGAAATTGTTATTAGACGTTCATGTCTCTCCACAGATCACGATCCCTTGTGTTCTGGATAAAACCTGCTGATGATATTCCTCCATGCCACCGCCTTGGTCCATTCATCATTATTTCTCTCGGTTTGCCTCTGTTTCTCTTCTCCTTGATCTTTCCTGTTGTCACGATGTTCCCAATGACTCTCTTCTCATCATATGACCAAAGAAAGCTGTTTGTCTCTTTCTTATTGTATTTCATGTTGCAATTTCATTCTAGATGGGGTAGAATTAATTAACGCGAACTTATCAGGACTGGAAGACTTGACAGACGATAATAAGAAATGACATTGATGACATTGGGTACTCGTGTATGCGCGTATGTAGCACACACAAGTACACATATATGAATAAGCTGAACTATATATGCGCACTCTCGTGAATAGCGCGTGTGCGATATATATATATATATATATATATATATATATATATATATATATATATATATACATATATATATATATATATATATATATATATATATATATATATATATATATATATATATATATATTCCCCCCCCCCCCTCCGCATATCCTTTACGGGACATCCCTGTCAACACCAGCATTTTACCGCTGTCGTTGATTTCTTGGTAAGATTACGCTCAGTTGTTTCCCATTGATTTCTGTTCTGAGCGGCCGGCTCACTTATCCCTAAGTTACCAACGCGGCGAGAACCGCTTCCAGTTCTCGCGCGCTGCGTTACATCACGTGGATAAACGGGATTAACGAGAAAGTCTTTTAACGCCTAGGCTAGGGAGACGGCAAATATATATATATATATATGCGCGTGTGTATATGTGTGTGTGTGTGTGTGCGCGCGTGCGTGTGTGTGTATGTAAAGAGCGTGAATGTACATTTCGCTCCAAACAATGCTATATCCTTCGAGTGCACATTTCCAAAGAGTAATAGCATCTCAACGGGACATCTGACAGATGCATATTCTCCGTGTGACAGGTCTGTGACTTCAGCATTCGACGGGATCGCTAATCCCGACATTGGGCAGGATTAGCGCCAGACTATCAACGTCTGACGCCGCATAGTGAGAGACTGGCTTATAACACAGAACTAATGAAGGGAACTGAGCCGTGAGGCCGTCAGAATTGAGGCGCGACGCTGCAGAAGATCTGTTGGCTGTGTCAAGTGGAGCACGAAACTGAGGTCTGCTTGCGACCGCTGGTTTGCAATGGAATGCAAAGCATACCTAGTGTGACTACAGGCAGCTCCAGGGTTCTATGCTGACTCGATGCGACTTTACATGGTCGACTTGTAATTGATTGTGAAGATTTTCTTGAGTAGAGTATACCCTTGAGTGTAGATCTCGGGCAAATCTGACAGTTAACTTAGGTTCAAGGACATGTATTCCAGTGAATGGCGGAAAGACCATTGCGGTTATCAAAAAGACAAGATACTTGTAGTTGAACTGAGTTGAGTCGAATGGTATGACAGAATCACCAGTGTAGAACTCATTATGGACCCGAGAAGGTGAACCCGGTCAAGAGATGCCCGCAGAAATCGGATGTGTCGGCCTAAAGAAGAAGAGGAAATCGCAGAAATCGGATGTGTCGGCCTAAAGACGAAGACGACGACGACGACGACGAAGAAGAAGAAGAAGAAGAGGAGGAGGAGGAGGAGGAGGAAGAGGAGGAGGAAGAAGAAGAAGAAGAAGAAGATGAAGAAGAAGAAGAAGAAGAAGAAGAAGAAGAAGAAGAAGAAGAAGAAGAAGAAGAAGAAGAAGAAGAAGAAGAAGAAGAAGAAGAAGAAGAAGAAGAAGAAGAAGAAGAAAAAGAAGAAGAAGAAGAGGAGGAGGTGGAGGAAGAGGAGGAGGTGGAGGAGGAGGAGGAGGAGGAGGAGGAAGAAGAAGAAGAAGAAGAAGAAGAAGAAGAAGAAGAAGAAGAAGAAGAAGAAGAAGAAGAAGAAGAAGAAGAAGAAGAAGAAGAAGAAGAAGAAGAAGAAGGAGAAGAAGATGATGATGAAATACTGAGAATGCAAAAAATGCAACAAATCAAGAGGCAAGGAAAAAGACGCTGGCGTAGGATAGAACAGAGACAGGACAACCTGAGCATAGTATAACTAGTCACTCCCTTGTCTGGATCCCGCAAGGTCAGAGACAGGACAACCTGAGCATAGTATAACTAGTCACTCTCTTGTCTGGATCCCGCAAGGACAGAGACAGGACAACCTGAGCATAGTATAACTAGTCACTCCCTTGTCTGGATCCCGCAAGGTCACAGATAGGACAACCTGAGCATAGTATAACTAGTCACTCTCTTGTCTGGATCCCGCAAGGACAGAGACAGGACAACCTGAGCATAGTATGACTAGTCACTCTCTTGTCTGGATCCCGCAAAGACAGAGACAGGGCAACCTGAGCATAGTATAACTAGTCACTCCCTTGTTTGGATCCCACAAGGAAAGCGAAATAACAGGAGACCTGAAACACACGGAGCAGGGAATTACATACAGAGATGAATAATAATGGGCGGTAGCCAGCTCCGTGGCTAAAGGCTTGCGAACGTTCGAAGCTCAGCTGCGACCGATATGTGCAGCAGACCATGCCGTGTTGTGATATAACGTGCTGGTATGGGAGCCGTTCAGAAAGCAATGGCAAACTACTGAACGTAACACTTGCCTAGTACATCAACAGCAGCTGAAAAATGCTGGTGTTGACTGCAACGTCCCATAAGGGATACGCAACCAAAAAAAAAAAGGTTAAAAAGCAGAAGAAGGCAAGAAGAGTCAGCCTCGAAAGCACAGCATTCGGGATATTCCCCATAAGTATCCCGTCCCCACATTCAACAACCAAAGAAGAGTCCTAATATTAATGATACCAGTTGCAGTCTTATTATGTGCCCGCCTGGTCTGTCCTCGGAGCACTTAAGTAAGTATGGATTAATGCTTCTACATCGGACTTGCTTGGGTTGAGAGGCATCGGTATCAAGCGGGGAGTTGCGAGGGGGAAGAACCAAACAAATGCCAAGGAATCAAGAAGTGAGGAAAATACGCTGACGCTAAAAAGGGCACACACAGAAAACCTGAGCATAGTATAAGTTGTATAACCAGGGGCGTCACTAGGGGGGGGGGGTGCGGGGGGTGCGGGCCGCACCGGGTGACACCATCAAGGGGTGACACCAAAACAAAAAAATTTCAAATTTGACAAAGCAGACATAGCAAAATAACAAAAATTTAACTTTGTCCGAGGTTGTCAAAGTTCTTTATTTATGTTTTACCTGAAGTATTGAAGTTATATTGTTCAATTTGTTTTCTTTCTTATGTCCTTATTAACTTTTTGACTTATTTTACAAACATTACTATATGCGATTATATATGGTACAGGAACACTCGGAAGAAGACCATGGTGAAAGTCTAGAGGGGTGACACCAAGAGTTTACCGCACTGGGTGACACCAACCCCAGTGACGCCACTGTGTATAACTAAACATTCCCTTGCCTAGAACCCACAATGAGAACGAAATAGTGAGAAACCTAAAAATGGCGCCGAGAAGGGAATTAAAGATAGAGATGAACTTTATAGGGGAGGATATGGCGGGAGCTGAGGAGGTAAATACGGATATGACGGCTTGGCGTATGTTGGTTGGGGACCTGTGTCCCACTGGGATATAAAGGGCACAAGAAGAAGGTGTTGCCAGACCTTGTGAGGGACACAAGAAAATTGGTGAACCAAGACCGAACAGGGGTGATTCACCGTCACACGTTCTTAGAATTTCCCAAGAGGCGATTACACTACCTATGGGCATAGCGAGAAGTAATTAGCATATTTTGATAATACTTATTTCTCGTATGTCATTTATTTCATCGATGGAGCACGGTTCACCAACTCTTAAGTGGGAAGCTGCCTCCTCCCAACCCTCCCTCCCCTAATCATATGCTATCGCTAGTGGTTTCTTCAATGTCTTTCTCATATCCGCCCACGATACGTGCCCCACCAGAACCCAGACCAAGAGTGGCCACTCTCCTGACGTGTCCAGCCCATATCACAGATTAATTACTTTTATATTGATATTTTCATGTAGTGTTTTTTCGTGTAGTTGTGTCGGTTTTGTTTTTCCCTGTGCTGACGAACGCTTTAGCCACAACGTCCATTGTCTTACTTATAATCGTGTTCTAGTAAAGCTTATAGTCTACTTCTCATGTTTTGGTGATTCCTTCATCCCATTTTCCCGAAATACGCTCTAGAGACAGCCACACGGGTAGACCATGCTTTGCACCGAGCACCCTCAAATTTTACGCTGACTTGCTAATATGAGCCATATTTTATTAGCCAATCACAATTCGGTGGGTCATGTAGTCAGCTGCCTGTCCTTTCCAAGACACTACCTGGTAGATCTATGAGCCCAGGTCAGTTGTAACTGATTGAGTGCCACAGGGTGATAAATCATCTTATACGATTTCCTTTATCTGCCATGCACTTATTCATCACCGAAATGTAACTGCACATAATACAACATGCCTGCTACCATATTAACAACTTGTAAGCCATAACTGTGACCCACCCCTACTTCACATTTTCCGTCTTTCATTTGTGTGTGGTCCAAACCTACTTTCTGTTTGGCACATAATCTGTAAAAAAAAAAAAAATCCTCTCCGATGCGGATTCAAACCAATAACAATCGGGTTGGCGGACGAACCTTAAGCCACAACGCTACCTCGGCTCAGATGCAAATTGTTCCAAACCCACATTTGTATAGATCAGTGGTTCTCAACCGGTGGGGAATCCCCCCCCCCCCCTGGCGGGGGGGGGGGCATTTTAGGGTTTCCAGGGGGGGGGGGGGGGCATGAAGATCATTTCAAGATCGCGTTAATACAAGAACCGATTACTTGATATTGTTTTTCCCTTCATACTTTACAGTTATGCACGTCTCATCCTTCTAAAATTCATTTTATAAAGTAAGTAGACTCACAAATCACGTTTTATGTGGATGTCTAGACCTGTTTTAACATATTTACCTTCCATTTTTACGTATACTGTGTAGGGTGGAGGGATTTTTAGGTAGGAAATATGAAAGAGGGGGAATGACGTTCTGAAAATATGGTGAAGGGGGGCACGGGCCAAATTTTTGATAGGAAGGGGGGGGGGGGGGGAAATGACGTTCTTAAAATATGGTGAAGGGGGGCACGGGCCAAAAAAGTTTGAGAACCACTGGTATAGATGAATCGGCTCTCAATAGGCGGACCATGTGGTAAATATCAGGCCGGCCGCCTATACTTCTCTGCTGGAACGAAACATTAATGAACACAACCTGAATTACAGCGTGTATTTTTAATGATTGTGCGGTGTTTGAAAATATTGCCGGTCCAAGTTTTGTATTTATTATGATGCATGAACTTAACAGACGGTGAATACAAAACTTGAACCGGCAATATTTACAAACACTGCACAGTCATTAAAAACACACCCTATAGCAAACTTGTATAAATCACGTGATCAGCAAACAGTGTGACACTGTAAACCCCCATGAAGAATGTGGGAAGCATGAAATGAGAGTGATAATTGCGTTAAAGACACGACGAATAAACACGCAAAAATACCTGATCTGAAATGATAATAGGCGTTGTCTATCATAACCCAGACCGACCGAATGATGTATCATCATCATTGTGTGCCATGCCGAGATACTGCACACTGTGTTCTTTTTAAGTTCGATTACTCATCGTTTTCGGTGTCACTCTGTAAGACCGTCCGGTATTCATTCTCTCTCGACTTCTGTTTGTCTATCTCTCAACTTTTGTTTCCATGTCTCTCCCCTGTCTCCCCTCTCTTTCTCTATCTCTCTGTCTCTCGCTCTCTTGTTCTCTGTCTGTCTGTCTGTCTGTCTGTCTGTCTGTCTGTCTGTCTGTCTCTCTCTCTCTGTCGACCTCTGTCTTTCTATCTGTCCCTATCCCCTCTTTCTCTCCACCTGTTCTCGCTCCTCTCTCCCTAATCCCCCCCCCCCCCTCTGTAACGTATGACTGTCAATCCTGTACCGTTAATAAACGATTTCAACAACAGTAAATAAAACCAACAAATAAACTTCCATCCAGGCCTCGGAGATGTGGTTCTACAGAAGAAAGCTGAAGACTCCTCGGACAGGTAAAATCTACACGTTTTGAAATAGGCTAAGATAAAAAGGCAACTTATTAACATCAAAATGAGGCAGTCGCTATAGTTTTACTACATTTCTGAGGCGATGGGGTATCGAACGCAACTCGCAATCCCGCACATCGCGTTCGAAACACAGCTGCGCTCGATTTGGAAGCAGGCCGTCTAGCGTTAGTTTTCATGCGATGGTATAAGCGCCGGTCGTTCAGAAAGCAATGATAAAACACTTGCCAAGAGATCACAAATAGCCAAAAAAAATGCTGGGGTGACAGCGACGTCCTGTAAACGACATACTGTCGAGAAAAGCTAAATTGAAACATGTTTTGACAAACAAACGGTTTTGTGGAAAGAGAGATAGATGAAGGCAAAGAGAGAAGATTCTCGGCAGCCCTTTGCCGAGGATGGAAAGGTGTTAGCACATAATGGAAACATTCTGTCGTAGACCGCAAGATGTGGAGAAGCGTGAATGCACAAGCCAGTCATCAATGTACAGGCGTACAGCAGTATAGGAATGAAATATCCTAAAATGTATTTTTGTTTAAACTTCTAATGACGGGACGGGCAGGCAGGCAGGCAGGCAATCAGGCAGGCAGGCAATCAGGCAGGCAGGCAATCAGGCAGGCAGGCAGATAGATAGATAGATAGATAGATAGATAGATAGATAGATAGATAGATAGATAGATAGGTGGGTAGGTGGGTGGGTGGGTGGGTAGGTGGGTAGATAGATAGGTGGGTGGGTGGGTAGGCAAGCAGATAGATAGATAGATAGATAGATAGGTGGGTAGATGGGTGGGTAGGTGGGTGGGTAGGTAGGTAGATAGATATGTGGGTGGGTGGGCGGACGAGCGGATAGATAAATAGATAGATATATAGACAGACAGACAGACAGACAGACAGACAGACAGACAGACAGACAGACAGACAGACAGACAGACAGAAAGGCAAGTGGACACATCAACAAAATTAAATTGTAAAATCGTTAGACTTTCAAAACCTCCAGTGGAATGAATATTATGTGATAACCTTGACCCTTAAAAAAAAAAAACCTGAATCAGTTTTGAGTAGCGATCGACTTTTCATTCATAAAACTGATTATAGCTTCGCCCCTCACGTGACCCGTAAGAACGTTTCAAACAAGAGAGAATATTAAATATGAAAATGAAATGTGTTCAGTCTTTCAAGCGGTTGTCTGACGGAAAGAATACAAAGTAGAATGAAGCTTTGAAGGAAAGACTTGTGGGGATACCGTGGTGTGAATAGCTTTTGAATCTATGGGTACACACCACGGGCAACACTGGTATAGGCAGTGTTCAAATCCTGAAGGCAGGAACAAATCTGGAAACAAAACTGAAAATACACCGGATTCTCAATTGACCTTGCAACGTATTTGCCAGAAGCTAATTCGAAATTAAAAACACTAGTGTTTATTCAGTACGGGTTTATTCTATGGTGCAGCTTCAAGTGCTGTTTGTTTGTTTATGAAATTTTACAATATGCTATGTCAAATGTCAAATGAACCGGTAATAAAGTGTCGTGTTGTCTTTTGACATCCGATTTGTTTGAACTCCCTGCCTACTTAAACTACCTATTTCACAAGTGAATCACCATCGACAGGAAATGGTCTGTTTGTGGCGGTTGCTAGAACCTATGTTATGCGTTTAAATGAAATCTCCAGCCATTCGTCGGGACTTCGTTAACTTGGAGGAAATGATGCACACAAATAGAAAAGAAACGGAAACGAATGTTGCATATATCCATAAGCAAATGAGCTGCGTCACGACAAGATGCCTGCTCATCTTGTCGCTGGAATCTGAAGCGTAAGGTTGCAGATTAGGCGATACAAACATAGACGTTATCTAGCGATTCTAGTCTTTCAACTTTAGATGTAGATCTGCGGGCTGAAACCTTCTTTCATTTGTATTGTATTGTATTGTATTGTCCGGTCCCCAATATGGCGGATAGACATTCGAACCGTTAAGGTCTCTGGAGTGTTTACGCTTGTGGCTACGGTTTGCATTCTCATTTTCCTCATGTTGGACTGGTAGTGTATATGGTTCCGTCGCCCTGCTACTGAGTGAGTGCGTGGGGCGACATTGTGAGCTGTGAATTTCGTGTGGAATGCGTTTACATCTATCCGCGGTTGTTTGTAGCGTGAACTGCATGTTCGGAACGATGGCGGCTGGCTGTTGCTGAATTGACTGGATTGCCTTTTCGGTTAACGAGTGCATTTCAGGAGACTCCTGGGAGTCGTCGCTGGAGCTACGGGGTTCGTGCTTTGTGCGGCGTTTTCGGAGGGTAGCCCTGCGGAAAGAGACCGAGCCATATGGGATAAAACCCGGGACACAGAAGTCTTTCTGGTGACTGCCGATTCCATCGTTGATGAACTGTATTTTTCGTGGGGACTGTTGTGTTGGCATTCTGGCGGCGGCATTATGCACAGTGTACCTGTGCGGACTGTTGGCTTGCCGAGACTCTTGTCTGTTCCACTTTTCACATTGGGCAGTGAGGAGCATTTTGTGAGATATTCACTGGCACAGGAACGGAGCATAATGGAGACGACCCGTTGCCATGAATTTGGAACCGCGACTAACCAACCAACCAACCAACCAACCAACTAACTAACTAACTAACTAGCGAATGATCAAACGAATGAACGAACGAACGAACGAACGAACTAACTATCGTATTGTATTGTTTTGTGTTGTGTTGTGTTGTGTTGTATTGTATTGTATTGTGTTGTGTTGTATTGTGTTGTGTTGTATTGTATTGTAGTGTGGTGTGTTGTGTTGTTTTGTATTGTATTGTACAGTTAAAATACAGTAGAGTAGAGTAGAGTAGAGTAGAGCAGAGCAGAGTATAGTATAGTAGAGTCTAAAAACAAGATTGTGTGGGGGTCTCAACACACCACTGTGTGGGGGTCTCAATACACCACTGTGTGGGGGTCTCAACACACCACTGTGTGGGGGTCTCAACACACCACTGTGTGGGGGTCTCAACACACCACTGTGTGGGGGTCTCAACACACCACTGTGTGGGGGTCTCAACACGCCACTGTGTGGGGGTCTCAACACACCACTGTGTGGGGGTCTCAACACACCACTGTGTGGGGGTCTCAACACACCAATGTGTGGGGGTCTCAACACACCACTGTGTGGAGAATACTAACTGCATCAGGATTGTAGTACACGCAGCCTCATGTAGTCCTGAGACCGCCATGAACACAAGAAATCTGGTTTGTGAGGCCAAGCCGCAGTGGCCCACAATGACTAGCCGTCTGACATGTGGACCAGCGGGTCTATGTTTGAATCCCTTCTGAAGTGGGGATTTAAGAAACATGGAACTATGCTCTCAGGTTGGCCTGAAGTCCGTGTACAATTAAACTAATCCTTTACCGAAATCAAACCAAACAACGGCATGAGACAGCAAGAATGAACCATCTTGTTGGAATTTGTGTTTCTCGGAAACTACCACTCATCTAGTTTTGTTAACTCTTTTGTCTCTTGCAAACTATCATACATCCAGTTTTGCTAAATTGTTTTATATTTCTTGGAAACCACAAAACATCAAATTTTACTAAGTTTATTTGTATTTCTTTAATACTACCATACATCCAATTTGCAAAGCTATTTGTGTTTCTTGGAAACTGCAAAATACCCAAAAATGTTGCTGGGGTTTGATAATAACTCCTTAAACTAACTATGCTTTACCACTTTGTCTAGAATGATGTGAAAACACCTTTTAGATGCCTTTTGAAGATCGCATACGGCTTACCTTTATTCTCAGGTCTAATTCTTTCAAGATGTTCATTTCGAAGTATTGTCTCGCTTCGTTTGTAGATGTGATAAGAAACTACCCACACGTCTCAATCAACGTCTCATAATTGCTTTAGTTAATGTTTTCAAACATGATTTATGATTGTACCTCCTTTCAGTATGTTGTTGAGTTTTCTCTTGGCAGATCCACCCAATATATGTTCCATCTGGCAAGCGAAAACACACAGACGCGCGGGCGGGCATTTTCACACATTTCGTGGCTTTATACTCTCAAGCAACGCTATATTTGTTTACAAAATACCAAGTATGTTTATACAAGTGTAATCAACAAACAGTGTATTGGGCCAAGAGCCGTGTAATGTCTGTGTGTTTATACCCGGGCAAGATTATAAGAATTGCCTGGATCAGAAATGTGAAGGTCTAAAACAATGACTAATTAACTACGGACGCTCTTTAACTGTGACCTGGGCGGAAGTGAGGGAAAGGCGCTGGTGTAAGACACACATTGGGAAAATAAATCTGTTAATAGTACAACTAGAAGCTTTTTACAATAAGAATAAGACAAACAGTTTCATTTCGTCATGTGATGAGAAAGTGGGGCATTGCAGAACATCGTGACGACTGGAAAGATCAAGGGAAGGAGAAGCAGAGGCAGATCAAGAGGAATGATGCTGGATGGAGGAATATCATCAGCAGAGTTGATCCCGAACACCAAAGACCGAGATCCGTGAAGAGATATGAACGCCTACGCGGGCTTGCAAGCCACTAGATGATGATTATGAGAAACGCTTTGCTCTGCGGCCTACATAACAACATAAAGAGGGAGAATGAGAAGTATAAATAATATGTTGAGGCTATAGATCAGTGTTTCCCAACGTGGGGCCCACGCCCCACAGGGGGGCAATTTGACTGTTAAGGGGGGCAATTCGAAAATGGAAGAAATCGGCTGAATATAACAAAACGGGGAGACTTGAGACTGAAGTTAACTAAATTGGAACCTGACATAAGATCTCTTTGCAGCAAGCATCAAGCGCAAGGATCTCACTAAATTTAAATAATAAATAATTACTAATAATTAAAATAATATAGAAAAATCTTTCATTAAAATTATTGTGTACTTGAATTTCATTTCTCCATTATATGTTTTGAAAATTTACTTACTGTGTTTCCTCAATAATTACCTAGTGATTTCTTCCTAAAACCAATCATTCAAGTTTCTTTAGTGAACATTTCAATTTTTGAATATTAAAAATAATGTATATGTTGAGGGGGGGGGGGGGGCGTGGAGCGGGGGAGGGGGGCAATATTAATTTTAGAAAGGCTTAAGTGGGGCATGGCACAAAAAAGGTTGGGAAACACTGCTATAGATGGAGTCGCTGGAAATAGCCACGGCTAATAACTTATATCCAATACTCATCATGGCGTGGAAGAAGGTCTTTATAGCTCAGTGGTTCTCAGCCGGTGGGGAATTCCCCCCCCCCCCTCTTTATTTTGTTATGTAGGCCGTGATATCGGTTCTTAGCTCAACTCACCTCAACTCAACTTGTTTTTCTTAGTAACCAACCTTAGTCTGTATCGAGTTGGTGTTGCTGGGCTGGCTACCCTGATGCTAATACGCGAAACTATCACAGACCTGCACTAATTGCGACGAACGCACTGCACACTCCTGACATCACTGCTAATTACATTACAATTAAAGTTGAACTCTCGGTTCTCTTTTCTGCCACCACCTCTGGTCTAGGAGTTGAGCATCGAGAGCTGAACCATCTGACAGAAATGACAAAACCTGCGCTGCTTTGATCTATAATATCAAAGCTTCCCTCGCCATTAATTGCGCAAGATGGAGATAGGGTAAACAGCGCTCACGTTCGGCATCTCGCTAATTTCCCGCCGGTGCACGAGTGCGTTCACCGAATGCTGTGGTTTCTAGGTGGTCCCGCTGATTACCTGACGCAGGTGCGCCAGTCTGTGATGGAGTATTTAAAAGTAACATATTTTACGCATCTTGCACGTTGCCTAAATTCGCACGCGAAGGAAAACAAACAATCGCGGTTTGAAATCTACGCTAACACAACATTCACCCCAACCGAGGCATTCCTGTAGTTAACTTGCTTTGTGCGCAGCCATTTTCAGGCTGTTGAACACAGCGTCTAGAAAGCTCCTAGTCGACTCAATATTCTTCAGAGACCGATCAAACATGTTTTTATCGCAAGATGTTTGTTACACCTCAGTTATATAAGTCTCTACTCAGTTTACAATTTTGTCACATTGTTGTTAGTTGCATATCCTATACAGGGCGTCGCAGTCAATCCCAATATTATAAGACTGTGATTTCTTGGCAAGTTTACGTTCAGTAGTTTGCTATTGCTTTCTGAATGACTGGCACTCCTACATGTATGAAAATCAACGCATGGCTGCCTGCTTCCAAATCGCCTGCAGCTGTGTTTCGAACACTGAAAAGGCTTTTATCGGGACTAGAGAGATGTTCCTTAACGATATAGAACAAATGAAGAGTCTGCTAGAAATAAACATGTAAAGCCAAGAATTAATTGTTTGCATATCCTTTACTGGACATTGCTGTCAACATCAGCATCTTTCAGCTGATTGTTGATTTCTTGGCAAGATTACGCTCAGTAGTTTGCCATTGCTTTCTGAGTGAGACATACCCTCTAGAAATTAAAGTCAAATTACCATTTGCCGTTATTGAAATATAATACAAGACATAGCCAAAACCGAAAACTGCTGAATATCCCCAAGCAAGGAATAGACTTATAAAAAGCTTAGGGTATTCTGCATCTCAACGGCAGAACATCACTCCACAGCAAATGCGCAATAAGTGATATATCAATGAAATAATATATCAAAGGAAAGAGACCATTTTAAATCCTTTGAAAATAAATTTCGTTCGATCATTAAAAAAAAGGGACTATTTTGAGAACGGAGGTGGAGGCAGTCACAGCAGTGACCCGCTGGCTGGAGGGCAAATAGATCATACATTTCGTGATTGTAACGGAGCTGTGGCTTAGGTCCAGTGAACGCGTTTCACAGTTCATCGCCATACCGAGTCGAGAGTTCGAAATTGGCTGAGGGTGGTTTGGAAGCAGACGGTGTTGAGTTGATTTCTGTGGCATGGGCGTCTGTCGTTCATAAAGCATTGGCAAACACTTTAAAAAAAAATGTTGCTTGTCTTTTGCGGGAAGTTTCGATCAGTCCCAGGTTAATTGTCTAGGCAATTGTAGTTCAGTAGTTTGCCATTGCTGTCTGAACCAGAAGTCAAAGTTGAAGTGCAACTTCATGCCGGTGTAGGAAAATGTGCCTACTAAATCACAAACAGAACAGAAAAACAATTCTCTGGTTGATTGTGACGTCCTGTAAAGGACATGCAGCTAATGTTTGTAACGGACTCACGTGGCACGCTGAGAACGCTGAAGACCGGCATGCTTCGTGCAGAGTGGCAAGCTTCTATTACACAATCAAAGGTGAGGATCATCCATTGGATCTTTTCCCTAGGGCATGCTGGTGTTGGGGGAAACGAGGAGGCGGACAGATTGACCGGGGCTGCACCGCTGGGTGGGTATTGATGCACTATAACGCAGATGTGTTCAGGATCCTGTGGAATCACGGGTGTAATGGGAGGTACAGATCAATCACCGTGACCTGGAGAGAATGGTGCGGCAGGGCGTGGCCAGAGGTTCTGAACGATACTCAGTACTCCGAGGACAGACCAGACGGACAGATAATCATACTTCAGCTGGTATCATTAGTGCTGGGACTCTTCGCTGGCTGTTGCAGATGAGGATGGAGCAGGTATGGCAATGTCCCGCGTGTTGTGATTTGGGTTCTAGACTCAGCTTCACTCAACTCTGGTCAAACAATGACAGACGTTGGCACACGCGAATCTAAATATTATAGTGCACGTTTATCGCCTTGAAACGTGTACTTCTAGACTAGAAGTAGATGAAAGAAGTAGAGATTAGAGGACACACTTTTACTTATAGTCCATGGCGTCTGGCGAAATGGTGTTGGTGACCATGTCCTTCCACAGCCTTCTGTCTCTTATGCTGGCAATCATTTCTGATACTGATGTTCCTCCATGCCATAATGTCAAACTGTCCAGCAACATCTCTCTTGGTATCCTTCTGCCTCTTATTCCCTCCAATTTTCCCGTTGTGACGACACACTCCAACTTTCCCCTTCCCATGACATGCCCAAAGATTGCGGCCTGTCTTCTTCTCATGCCAATAACTAGTTCTCTTTGTGCTTGTATTTCTTGTAAGACACACTAGACTAGACAATATAAGCATTGAAACCCAGCGTTATAAATATATGTTGTCCCTTCTACTTCCAGGAATATCAATAAATACCTGCAAATGTATGATGTTTTAATGGTCTCGATGTTTGCCAACTGTTAACTAGAATACTGTCAGGATCAAGTCTGGAGGTTTGACAGATTCAGTCATATAACGCACACTTTGATCAACATTCCAGTCATTTAACGCACATTTTGATCAACATTTTAGGTTATTCAGATTCAGTCATATAACGCACACTTTGATCAATACTCCAGTCATATAACGCACACTTTGATCAACATTCCAGTCATATAATGCAGGCTTTGATCAACATTGAAGGTTTGACAGTTCCAGACATATTACGTAAACATCATCATATAGAGTTAAACTGTTATATTATGTGTGAATGTAATCGTATAGAATTATATACTGCTATATTCTGGGGGAATGTGATATTATAGAACTGCCTAGTTCTAAAATAATTTCACCGAGTAATCATATAGAATGGCGTAGTCCCATAGTCTCGCCCATGTGTTACCAAAACCCTTATGGGAAGCAAAGAATAGTAACTTCTAACCGACTATGCATGTCGGAGGATGTGACTAAGGATGGTTAACGTGCTTACTACCCCAATCTGTACAAAGCTAGCAGAAAAATCCAACCAAGCTAATGCTATATTCTAAGGACATTTCTTCATGTGGTTATATAGAATTGACTGGTGCTATATTCTAAGGACATTTGTTCATGTGGTTATATAGAATTGACTGGTGCTATATTCTAAGGACATTTGTTCATGTGGTTATATAGAATTGACTGGTGCTATATTCTAAGGACATTTGTTCATGTGGTTATATAGAATTGACTGGTGCTATATTCTAAGGACATTTGTTCATGTGGTTATATAGAATTGACTGGTGCTATATTCTAAGGACATTTGTTCATGTGGTTATATAGAATTGACTGGTGCTATATTCTAAGGACATTTGTTCATGTGGTTATATAGAATTGACTAGTGCTATATTATAAGGGAATTGATCACGCGATCATATAGAATGAACTGTTCTAAGGGAATCTAATCATGTGATCTGATCATATAATCTATTAATCACACAGGTTACTCACCCTGATTCCGCGGTCTGCTTTTGTTGTCCTCATCTGCGGGCTTGGGGAGTTCTGGGGAAAACAATGCTCAAATTAGGATACAAACACACAATCATTATACCTGTGGCAATCACACAGAGAGACAATCATTAGCTAGCGTCGCAATCATGTTATACTATCTCCATGTACCAATGGTTTTCAATCTGTTCAAGGATTCCCGCCTGAACCGTGACTGACGGTCAATTGTGTCGGTAAGACGAGAATGGTTTTAAATTTTTTTTTTTTTTTTTTAAATTATCTGTTAGTTGTAAGTCCTTGACAGGATGTCACAATGAACTCCAGCATTTGTTGGTTCTTTTGTGTTTTTCAAAGCAATTTTACGTTGAGTAGTTTGCCACTTCTTTCTGAACGACCTTCTTTCTGTGACAATCAACACAAAGCGATCTGCCTCCAAATCACCTACGACTGACATCGAACCAAGTATGTCGCGATGGTAAAACTGTTTACTATGCCTAAGCCGCGGAGGTAAAAAACTTTACCTGTAAACCAATAATAACAACAACAACAACAACAACAACAACAACAATAACAAGTACTTTATCAGTGCTGTTTTCTTTTCTTCTGTTTTGTTTTTAAACAGTAAAGGTTTACAGAGGACACTTTGCGTGCGTGCATTGTGTCTAGTACCTGTAACTTTTTTCACTAATAGTTCAAGCTTCAAGCTGTAGTTTTCTTTTTAACATAAAATGGATTAAAAAAATACATTTCAAACATCCTTTAAAAAGCTTTTCCCCTCACAGACATAAAACATTAGAGGCTACTAATCTAAACATCTCTAGAGTATTTACCTGTTTTCTCGCGGGGAGGCGGGAGGGGAGTGGATCCATGGACTAAACCAAAACTATATATTGTACCATTTGTTTGTTTGATTTAAAAGCTCCAAACTCTATATTGTTTAAGTAAAGTCAGATGACTTAGAGGACTCGTTTACTCTCCTGGAGCCGTGTGGAGGACAAGGTGCTAGCCCCATATTTGTATAGACTGGCCGGCGCTCAGACTGGTCTATAGCAACGCATTTATTTCTTCACCTGGCGTCCATTTTAGACTGGGTTGACGTGAACGCTCAGGTCATTGTTTAAAAAAAAAAAAAAAACATTTACCCCAATGGAACACGTGACTACCGGACCAGCAGGAAAAGGTACTAGACATTGCACCACTGGACCTTCCTATATTTGCTAGAGCACTGCTTACTAGCATGGGGCATCGTCACCTCTTGGTGTGAAGGAGTGCTGAGGGGGCCACGTGGCTAAGCCGTCTGCCTCGTGCTCAAAAGGTTGGTGGTTCCATTCCGGGCCACGTCTTTCCGTTCACGAGTGCATTTCTCGGAGACTCATGGGAGTCGTCGCAGAAGCTACGGAGTTCGTGCTTTGTGCGATGCTTTCGGCAGGTCATCCAGCCGAAAGAGACCGAGCCATATGGGATTAAACCCGGGGCAATGAAGTCGATCCTCTCGACCTTTAAGACTTGTTTTTAAAGATCAGATCTCTACATCATGTAAAGTATTGCTCGACTAGCTTAATGAATATGGTCTCATCCTGATGAGTGTCTGTCAGCTGTTCTGTTTCTGGTTATCTGTGTATCTAATGATCTAGTTAGCTAATCTGTTTATGTGTCTGTCTGCCTATCTGTCTGTCTGTATGTCTGTCTGTCTATTTAGCTAGTTATATACAGGTATTTAGCTAGTTATTTATTTAGCTAGCTATCTATTTACTCACTCACCAAATTACCTACTTACCCAGTTACCTACTTACCCACTTACCCAGCCACCTATTTACCCATTTATCTAAATACCTATCTAATTACCTACCAAAATACCTATCTAATTACTTATATAATTACCCATCTTATTACCTAGTCGCATATCTTATTATCTAATTATCGATCTTATCATCGAATAACCTATCTAATTATCTAATTACCTAATTACGCTTCTAATTACCAAGCTATCAGTCAGTCAATCAATCAATCTATCCATCAACCCATGCACCCATCCGATAATCCATCAATCAATCAATCAATCAACCAATCTATCAATCAATCAGTATGTCTGTCTAGTTATTTAGTTATCTATTTATCTAATTATCTATGTTTCTAATTATCTGGCTATCTATTTATCTAATTGTCTATGTTTGTAATTATCTGGCTATCTATTTATCTAATTATCTAGCTATCTATTTAGCGAATTATCTAGCTATCTGTTTATCTAATTATCTAGTTATCTATTTATCTAATTATCTATTTATCTAGTTATCTAATTATTCGATTGTCTATTTATCTAATTCTCTATTTATCTAATTATCTAGCTATCTATTTATCTAATTATCTATGTTTCTAATTATCTGGCTATCTATTTATCTAATTGTCTATGTTTGTAATTATCAAGCTATCTATTTATCTAATTATCTAGCTATCTATTTAGCGAATTATCTAGCTATATGTTTATCTAATTATCTAGATATCTATTTATCTAGTTATCTAATTATTCGATTGTCTATTTATCTAATTCTCTATTTATCTAATTATCTACTTATCTAATTATCCAATTACCCATTGATCTAATATCTAGTTATCTAATTATCTAATTATCTTATAGCTAGTTATTTATTTAACAGATATCTAGTTATCTATCTATCCGATATTTAGTTATCTATTTATCTTATATCTAATTACCTAGTTATCTAATCATATATTTATCTAATTATCTAGTGATCTAATAATCTAGTGATCTAATAATCTAGTTATCTAATTATCTAGCTATCTAATTATCTAGTGATCTAATTATCTTCTTGGAATGTGAAATCAAACTATTGACATCACCTGAAACCGTGCTTGTATATCTAATAAGATTTAAAATGATGATGATGATGATGATGATGATGATAATACTAAAGGGCCGATAATGATGGTGATGACTGCTTTTATGGTGATGAAGGTCATGATGATGATGATCTTGACGAGCAGAAGAAGAATACTCACTGACGCAAGGAACTTCTGGAGACTTGCTCTGTTGGTAGCCCTTAGCACACCGATTACAGGTGAGCCCTGTCACGCCGTCCTTGCAGGGACACTGACCCGTGGTCTGGTTGCAGGTTTTGCCCAGTGCTCCTACTGGGTGACAACTGCAAGCTGTGGATGGGAGAACAACATACCAGGGAACGAGAGTGTTAGATGGAGGAGCTTTCCAGTTTGGATAATCATCAGAAAATTACCTACAAAACTATACTTAAAATGTTCTAGTTTTACTACATGTTCAAATAACATTGTCCTCTTCCTCAAACTGACTCGAAACGTTCATAAAAATAGAAACCTCTGTATTATATTTATATCTGTGAATGCAGATCTGCGCAAATTGTTTTTGTGTGTGTGTTGTTGTTGATAGTTTACTTTCAAACTACAATAACAGTATTTTTTTTATATTCATGTCAAATTACTGAACATAACTAACATTAATAATAATAATAATAATAATAATAATAATAATAATAATAATATTTAAATTACACGCATGCGCATTGTAACCCATGTTATGCAAATGAAGACTGCAGTCAATAAATGTCCTGTGATTTGAGCAAGTTGTCAATTCCAATCTATTTTCTAAAACAATGTTCTTCATTTTGAGAGTTTAATGTATCACACGATCCCGGTCTATTTCCTAAAACAATGTCCAGTTTAAGAACTTAATGTTTGATGAATCAAACAGTGGTCGAGTCGATGAAATAGAGGAATCAATATCCCAACCGCCTGATCTGTACTCCAAATCCCGCCCTTCTGTTAGTTTTCCTTTACGAACTTGTCCCATTTAATAACTTCATATGCTGCCCTTATTAAGTTTATGATTTACTGTGGGATCTAATAGTGCCGTACCAATCTCCAGATGAACTCCCCGTGAATGCTGTCCAAGGCCTTTTCTTAATCCACAAATCCAATAAAAAGTGGCTAATACTAATGTAGTTGAATACGTTACTCAGTTATTACGCGTACTGTGACTATCTGGTCAATGTTGGGTCTGTTTGGTCCGAAGCCTATTTGTTTTATCTTGTTGTTGGTTGTCAACCTAGATGTTAATAGTTCGGCTACTTATTTCCAGCCCCGTGCTGGTAACCGCTGAATGAGAGAGCACATGGACACCTTGCAGTCACTCAGCCAGTTCTTCTTGTGTGTTCATTTTTCGGACGTGATTGCGTTGTGACTGTTTACAGCAGAGCTGCGTTCTTACACCGTTAGGCCGACACATCCAACTTCTGTGGGCATTTGTCGACCGGGTTAACCTTCCCAGGTCTCCGCCAATTCTATATTTATCCAACGACAGCTAAAAGTGCTTTGAGAATGTAGGAAGTAAACGACAAGGCATTTTAATGCGCCTTCTTCTTACACTCTTTATTTCCCATTGGGTTATATGGCCGTCAACCAACTCACTCCACGCCCTCCTATCCTTATTATCCCATGTTCTCCTAAAATTGTTCTTTTCTGTTTCTACATATTTTCTCCGTGTGTTTTTGTATTTTCCTCTATTTATGTTACCCTGTGGATTCCAGAAAAAGGCGTTTCTAGTTATCTTATCCTCAGGTTTCCTCAGTGTACGGCCTATCCAGCGCCAGCATCTTGTCTTCACCTCTGGGTTCATCGGTATTTGTCTAATGCTCTCCGTGAACCCCCATATTGCTCATTCTATCATACCCAATTTTTTTTTTTCGACTTTGCGCAGGCACCAATTATTGAATGTTTTTGGGTTATTTGTCATCGTTGTCATTGTTTCTCCAGGTTTCTGATACATATAGTAGCAATAATGACGGATTGTATCTGCAGCAAAGAACCTCAATGGCTCGGAACGCTGAAGAAGAAGAAGAATGTTACGTTAAGATTTATTTATTTTGACTTAATGTGTCTGTGGAATAATAAACTGGCATTGACCTTATTATTAAATTGATAATAATCAAATTATTTTAAATCATACCAATCAGTTTGTTTTGTTGAAATCAAGGTGTCCAGGAAGGAAATTACTTTTATCTTGAGAGGTACCGTAATGAAATTTGTTAATTTTTAGCTGAATTAAAATATGCATTTAAACATGATTGTTATGGTGCCTTTGTCTTATTTATAGTGACACTAAAAACAGATCAGGAACTTCATGTCAATACCTTTGGGTTTTTCTGTTGTCTGATGTGCCCTTCGATATCATATTGTTTCACCCTGTCTCCTATTGAGCGCAAATCATTACATATACAATTACAAGTTCACTGTGTATAACCCTGGGTTGTACAACTGAAGGCGTAATCATGGAGCAGGGCAGCTTTGTTCTAGTGTTTTACAACATCTCCCTAAGTCGACTATTCCAGGAGCATCGGATTTGTCGCTATTCTAAATGGAGAACATCGCACAGATAGGCACCGTCCAGACAGTATGCTGTTGTTTAGAAATAACTTATTTCTTAATGTTAAATAAATATGTACATAATAATTGTAATAACCATCGTTATTTATATTCACTGGTATATTTAGTGTGGCAAACTTTCGCTATTCGTTTCTATATGTCTCTTAACCGAGGTATAAATGTCAAAAACAGAGGTATATACACATTTTCTAGAACTGAGGAATACATGTTTAAAAAAAAAAACAGGTATATTAAATATGTCTAGAACTGAGGTATAAACACATTTTCTAGAACTGAGGAATACATGTTTTTAAAAAAACAGGTATATTAAATATGTCTAGAACTGAGGTATAAATGTCTAAAACATAGATATACTGATAATGTCTAAAACTGAGTATACATGTCTAAAAGAGAGGTACATATTAAACATGTCAAGAACTGAGGTATAAATGTCTAAAACATAGATATACTGATAATGTCTAAAACTGAGGTATACATGTCTAAAAGAGAGGTACATATTAAACATGTCTAGAACTGAGGAACACATGTTTAAAACGGAGGTATATGTGTCTAGAACTGTAACGTATCAGACGCAATGAAAGTACATACACACCTACAAGCGATTATTACAAAGCAGATGATATGTTTATTTTCATGTCGCGTTTAGAAAGCTTGATCAGTTACATATGTACTGCAAATTCACGAAATAAACATTTTCAAATCTACAACAATTAAGTAATCAATAAACCAACAAAAGCATAAAAACAGTTAAGAAGGCGCAAAGCACGAACAATGCAAACGCTAATTACTTCAAGGCAGAGGTATACCAGAGAGCGGTGGTGGCGCAGTGGAGTGCACGCTTGCCTGCCGACCCGATGGTCGTTTGTTCAAATCTCCATCGAGTTGGGTACTTTATGTTAAATTGATCTGGACCTCCCCCTCCCCCTTCCCCGGTTGACTGGGCTTACAATGGGTACCAAGAAATGTTCTGGGAACCAAAGACAGCCGGCACTATATTGACCACATCACTCATCGAGTGCCGGCACTATATTGACCACATCACTCACCGAGTGCCGGCACTATATTGACCACATCACTCATCGAGTGCCGGCACTATATTGACCACATCACTCACCGAGTGCCGGCACTATATTGACCACATCACTCACCGAGTGCCGGCATTATATTGACCACATCACTCACCGAGTGCCGGCACTATATTGACCACATCACTCGTCCAGTGCCGGCGCTATATTGACCACATCACTCGTCGAGTGCCAGCACTATATTGACCACATCACTCACCGAGTGCCAGCACTATATTGACCACATCACCCGTCGAGTGCCGGTACTATATTGACCACATCTCCCGCCGAGTACGCTGCAGGTTGTGAACATTGGTTATTATTTCAAAGGTAAACAACCATCGTTCCTTAATTTGCTTTGGCCTATAAATAAATTGATGCAGTCTGCAGTGGATTTATCATAAATATCGTTTGAAAGTACATTAATTTTTTTCAAATTTATAATAAAAAAATGTTTGAAAGTGTCTTACAGTGACAAATTCAGAATAAACATCGTTTGAAATTGCGCAACTGTGCGTTAATGTTACAAATTTAGAATAAACATTATTTACAAGTGTCTAAGTTGTACCAATTTATATTAAACATGCTTTAAACATGTACAGGATTGACACATTTACTATAAACAACTGTTGACAGCTTGATTACAGAATTTGTAAATAAACATTTGTTAACACATTTGTAACAAAACTATGTTGTTTGTTTTTCAACTATGCATAACACTGTAAACGACAAGTATAGAAGAACTGAACTTCGTGTTTTGGCTCCTCCTCTTCCTCTTCGTTCCCTTTGGCGTCACACCTAGCTAATAACAACAACATTCAGTGTGTCCAGTTGTGGCAGGCGCATGTGTAAGCTTGGCTTCCTCCAGACAGATTCCGTCCAATGGCTGTATCTACTCAGGGTACATTTTCTTTTCTAGCAGTTTTGCCAGCGCTGGGTCCTTGCTACCTGTTTCTGCGACTTTCAACTGCCGTAGGGATTTTAGCATGCACAGCTTATACACTGGACCTTCTGTTGTTCCCCCTTATCAGAGGCGGCGAGGTATTTCATCTCATTACCGAAGAGATCAGAGAAACAGTAATAGCAGTAGGTACCAATGGTTCTTGGACACAGTCCTATGCTGAGATCCAACCCTGCACCTTCACATCCTGTGGCGGATATCGAACCTCTCAGCCACGCCTCCCCCAGAATGAGAATGCTGCCTGCCTGATGTGATGCAACCAGAACTCCAACAATCCCCATAATTAGGATGTTGACTGCCTGCCTGGCGTGATGCAACCAGAACTCCAACAATCCCCATAATTAGGATGTTGACTGCCTGCCTGGCGTGATGCAACCAGAACTCCAACAATCCCCATAATTAGGATGTTGACTGCCTGCCTGGCGTGACGCAACCAGAACTCCAACAATCCCCATAATTAGAATGTTGACTGCCTGCCTGGCGTGATGCAACCAGAACTCCAACAATCCCCATAATTAGGATGTTGACTGCCTGCCTGGCGTGACGCAACCAGAACTCCAACAATCCCCATAATTAGGATGTTGACTGCCTGCCTGGCGTGATGCAACCAGAACTCCAACAATCCCCATAATTAGGATGTTGACTGCCTGCCTGGCGTGATGCAACCAGAACTCCAACAATCCCCATAATTAGGATGTTGACTGCCTGCCTGGCGTGACGCAACCAGAACTCCAACAATCCCCATAATTAGGATGTTGACTGCCTGCCTGGCGTGATGCAACCAGAACTCCAACAATCCCCATAATTAGGATGTTGACTGCCTGCCTGGCGTGATGCAACCAGAACTCCAACAATCCCCATAATTAGGATGTTGACTGCCTGCCTGGCGTGATGCAACCAGAACTCCAACAATCCCCACAATTAGGATGTTGACTGCCTGCCTGGCGTGATGCAACCAGAACTCCAACAATCCCCATAATTAGGATGTTGACTGCCTGCCTGGCGTGATGCAACCAGAACTCCAACAATCCCCATAATTAGGATGTTGACTGCCTGCCTGGCGTGATGCAACCAGAACTCCAACAATCCCCATAATTAGGATGTTGACTGCCTGCCTGGCGTGATGCAACCAGAACTCCAACAATCCCCATAATTAGGATGTTGACTGCCTGCCTGGCGTGATGCAACCAGAACTCCAACAATCCCCATAATTAGGATGTTGACTGCCTGCCTGGCGTGATGCAACCAGAACTCCAACAATCCCCATAATTAGAATGTTGACTGCCTGCCTGGCGTGATGCAACCAGAACTCCAACAATCCCCATAATTAGGATGTTGACTGCCTGCCTGGCGTGACGCAACCAGAACTCCAACAATCCCCATAATTAGGATGTTGACTGCCTGCCTGGCGTGATGCAACCAGAACTCCAACAATCCCCATAATTAGGATGTTGACTGCCTGCCTGGCGTGATGCAACCAGAACTCCAACAATCCCCATAATTAGGATGTTGACTGCCTGCCTGGCGTGATGCAACCAGAACTCCAACAATCCCCATAATTAGAATGTTGACTGCCTGACGTGATGCAACCAGAACTCAAACTCCTCAAATTGCTACAAGCGAGCGTGAACACATCGGTCACTCAACCAAGCCAATGTTTTGTATAGCGATTGTCCGGTGTGAAACCCATTACACTTTTCCGTGACGTGAACGAACATTAGCAAAGGACAATAACAAATAGTATAGTATTTCCGCCGTTGTGCGATGCCTGGGTAATAAATAGTTCTTTGATGTCGCACGTGGTGGCCATGCCGATGCTATCCCCCACTGATGGCCCTTTCAGCAGGTACGGGATCAGTATATCGGAGACCCACTTTACGCCTGTAGTAGCAGAAGCTATCAAGTGCTGCATGTCTGAGCTTGACATCAACGAGACAGGGGTTCTGGACGAGAAGTCAACATTTCAGTCCAACTGACCGGTGTGTGGAACAAACCCACTACTCAGCTGTCAGAAGAGAAAGTGTAAGAGTGTTAAAGCCTCTCAGTCACGCTGAGCCCTGCCATCAGATATCATCATCATCAAATGCCATTCCGGCTGCCGTAGGTGTTCATGACTATCCACAGATCTCGGTCTTTGGTCTTTGTCTTTGGCCGTTGGACCAAAGACCATCAGATATACTATCCACATATCAGTGGGTACTAGGACCGGATATCCACAGGAATAAGTGGACACATCTGCACGTGGACATAGCATGGAGCTCACTTTTCCGGACAGAAGGAAATTCCTGGGAAAGTCTGAGGTCACTAATCCTCTTAGTGGTTGTGGTAATCCAGGGGAAACCACCACATTATCTTCTCAAAAATAAGTTAATGATCATGCAAGAAATATAGGATGTGAGTGGCGACTTGTTCAGAAACTCTTCTTCTTTTAATGCCTTTTATCTCCAATGGATCATAAACCGTAAGCCAACCCTCGCTAAGCTCTGTGTGTACTTATTCACGATTGGTTGGACTTCGGGAGTTTGCAGCTAAGTTTTCTAACAGATGAGGTAGCCAGTCTCACCCCAACATTCTCTAGTCGCCTCTTACGACATGTATGGTAGGTTACAGTGTTACTATTCTTTAATTCTCGTATGGGGGTCCCCCGAACACACAGGAATAAAATGAGAGGTGCTTGTGATATTCGTGGTGTCATCATTTCTATTTCTTTCTTCTAGTGACGCCGATAGCTGTTCTCAAGAATTTCATTTCCGGTGTAGTGAGTTTTCCTCCTTTTCTGATGTAGTCACTGTCCATGTTTTGCACTTCTAGCAGTGCTAGGGTACATGGCGAGTTGCTCACGTATCGATTAAGTATATATGTTTTGTGATCACTTGTCGGCTCAGTATACGTATGTTGTTGATGACTTGTCGATTGAGTATACACATATCGTTGGTCACTTGTCGATTGAGTATACACATATCGTTGGTCACTTGTCGATTAAATACACATGTCTTGTTGATTACGTCTCGATTCAAAACACTCCTTTTGTTGATCACTTGTCCGTTGAATAAACATATGTTGTTGATCATTTGTCCGTTGAATAAACATATGTTGTTGATCACTTGTCAATTACGTACACATGTCTTGTTGATCATTTGTCGTTTAAGTACACATGTCTTGTTGATCAATTGTCGTTTAAATACACATGCCTTGTTGATCAATTGTCGATTACGTACACATGTCTTGTTGATCAATTGTCGTTTAAGTACACATGTCTTGCTGATCACTTGTCCGTTGAATAAACATGTGTTGTTGATCAATTGTCGACTACGTACACACATCTTATTGATCAATTGTCGATTAAGTACATATGTCTTGATCTATTGTCGATTAAGCACACATGTCTTGATCAATTGTCGATTAAGTACACATGTCTTGTTGATCAATTAACGATTACGTACATATGTTATGTTGATCACGTGTCGATTCAGTACACATGTGTTGTTGATCAATGATCGAATCAATGCACGTGTGTTGTTGATCATGTGTCAATTCAATAAATTCCTTTTGTTGATCACTTGTCTGTTGAGTATTTGTGTGTTGTTGATCGCTTGTCCGTTGAATAAACATGTGTTATTGGTCACTTGTCCGTTGAGTATATATGTGCTGTTGATCACTTGGTGAGAATATATGTGTTATTTATCACTTGTCCGCTAAATAAACATTTGTTGTTGATCACTTTTAGATTGAGTATGCATGCGTTGATCACTTATCGATTGAGTTTGCATGTATTGTGTATCACACTATGTCGATTGAGTATGCATGTGTTGATCACTTATCAATTGTGTTTGCATGCGTTGTGCATCACTTTTCTGTATAGTTCACGCGTCGTGTTTACTTATCTAGTCTAAAATAATGTGCGGGTGCTTGAGTAATTGTGACATCTGGTAGTTCACTCCGTTCACCTTCCCACACCTTGTTTCCATTTCTCTATCAAATATTCCTTCCATCTTCTTTTCAGGTATCAAGCCGGCATTGTCACCGAAGATGGAAGACGAGAAGGTTACCTGAAAAGCTATCTGAAAGCGGACAAAACTGAAGTGTTATGTGACACAAACAAGCATCAGCTAATGTATAACGACCCCTCATCCCACATCTAACAAGCGGACACGTCAGCATGCTCGTTGCCTACCTTTGCACGCCCTCTTGTCGGTGATTCGCCGGGTGCTATCCCTGTAATATCCCTCCTTACAATAATTGCAGTGGCGGCCGGCAGTGTTGTGCTTACAGTTGAGACAGATGCCTCCACTTCGCATGCCGGACATCTGGTACAACTCGTAGTTGAAGCGGCAGCGGCGGGCATGCAAGTTGCAGTTACATGCTGCAAGACAACGTAAACATGCAGAAAGTCATGCTGGTGGGTAGACAAGGAATGCCAAGCTGTTAGTCATTATATGATGCAGGGAATTCAGCGAATATGAAGATTACATGGGAATATGATATCACAGATTGGCATGTCAAGAGATATAATAGTTCGTGTAATCACAAGAAGGCGGAAGCTCCTCGTTTATATTGCTGCTCTCCCAGTATGACAAGATTGTATCGTTGTGTATTGTTGTGTAATTTAAATCAATCTATTCTAATAGTTGCTAATATGAATCAATATATGTTAAATAGTTGTTACTTTTAAGCATTCTATTCTAAGTAGTTGTTACTTTGAATCATTCTATTCTAATTAGTTGTTACTTCAATTCAGTGTAGTCTATGTAGTTGTTACTTCATATCGTACTTTCATAAGCAGTTATTTAACAATAATCCTATCTTAAGTAATTGTTAATTTATATTGTTGTAGCTTAAGTAGTTGATACTCAAGTTGTTGTTATTATATATAACTCAAGTCTAATTAATTACTACTTTAGATTACACTATTCTAAGTAGTTGCGTCAGTAAACTGTCCTCAATAGCTATCATTGAAATAATTCTTTCCTAAGCGGTTATTACTTTGCACAATTCTATCCTAAGTAGTTGTTACTCTATATAACTCTATAATACGTGTGATATTAGATGACTAAGCAGTTTTAAATTACCATAACCTAAGTAGTTGTTACTTTATAATGTTATGTTCTAAGCGGTTGTTAGCATAGATGACTACGTTTAATTAATTTTTTTCCCCGTCTTAAAGCAATTACTTTAAAGGACTATCCTAATTAGCTGTACGGTTAGATAACTCACTAATAAGTGGTTATTACTTTAGATGCCTCTATCCGAAGAAATTATTAATTTAGATGACATAATCCAAAACAATTCTTACTTTAGATTACTCAATCTTAAGTAATTATTTTTAATGAGACTGCCATTAGTAGATGTTATTTTAGATGGCTGTATCCTAAACAGGCATTACATTAAATCATTACATCATAAGTAGTTATTTTATATCATTCCACGTTAAGTACTGTAGTTGTTACTTGTTAGATTGACTCAAGCCTAATTAAATGTTACTTTTAGGGTTCTTCTTCTTCTTCTTCTTCTTCTTCTTCTTCTTCTTCTTCTTCTTCTTCTTCTTCTTCTTCTTCTTCTTCTTCTTCTGCGTTCATCCGGAGTTTTTTTCGGACGTGATTGCGTTGTGCCTGTTTACAGCAGAGCTGCGTTCTTGCGCCGTTAGGCCGATACATCCGACTTCTGCGGGCATTTGTTGACCGGGTTAACCTTCCCGGCTTTTAGGGTTCTATTCTACGTAGTTGTTACTGTAAATGCTGTAATGAGTAACTGTTATCTTAAATCAGTATGTCTTAAGCATCATTATATCCTGAGTAGTTGTTATTCATTTTTTGGCTGTTTGTGATTTCGGGGCAAATTACGTTCAGTAGTTTGCCATTGCCTTCTGAATGACAGGAACTCATACCATGATGTGAAAACCAGCGCAAGGCGCCTGCTTCCAAATCGCCCGCAACTGTGTTGTATGCGGGGTTACGAATCGCGTTCGCAGAGCCTAAGCAGTTGTTTGAGTCTTCTCTAGGTAGTACTAGTAGTTCCATTAACTCATTCTATCTTAAATAGTTGTTGCATTAACTCCGTCTATCTTAAGTAGCTGTTGCTTTAACTTATTGTGTCCTAAGCAGTTGTTACTTTAGATGAATCTATCGTAAGTAGTTACTTTAATTCATTGTATCCTATCTCACGTAACAAAAATCTAACCATTGCATGATGAGCCGCTTGTTTAAAAAATAATTGAAGGAATCTGAAGGATTTAAAACTATCAATGGATGACTTCCGGTTCCCGCCACTGGGTTTATTTTATGATACCCGGTTGTGCTTCCGCCATCTTGTGTGACACTTGCGCATTCTGTTAAAAAATGGCGTGTATACAAATAGATATAAAAAAACACAAAATATAAAACAACATGCTTAAAGTGTAATCTGAAACAGACATCGTTAGGAAGTGTGTGATATTTGGGCAAATGTAGCTCATGGAAAGACTACAATACACCGCATTCCACCACGAGAAACAAGGCGCCTGGAAGGAATACAAAATTATGCTGAAAGGGGGGGAAAGATTACATAAAAATAAGGGTTATGTTCAGTGAACGCACAGCTGAGTTCGCAGGTTATTGTCCCCATAAAATGAAAGCGGAGTTGAGAACAAAAACTACTCCACAAAAGGGGTATTGTTTTCTGCCAAAGTAATAGTATCTATGCCGCCTCAAGCGGGTAAATAATCTAGAACAATTGCATGCGCGAACCGACAACGTCGGGGAAACGTCTGGGGCCGAGATGGTAACAAGGTTTAAATGCATTTGTATTTGTGGATACTCATAGAACACAAGGGGAGAGAAGTAGATTTCAGTGGCGCATAAATCGGGTAGAATTATTGAAAGATGGCCATACTGAATTCTTTCAGTTTATATTACGGGGGTTCTCCCTGGCGAATTATTTGAGCCTGCTGCCTCGCGTGCTGGAGATTATGAGTTCGATTCAGAACTCTTTCATTCAGTTCAGGGATGTACTTTTTTTGAGAAACTCTTGGCGGTCGTCGTTAGAGCTACGGAGTTCGTGCTGTGTAAGTCGTTGTCGACAGGCAAGACATATGGGAGAAAACCTGGTGCAATGAAGTCGAACCTCTGGCCTCTAAAGTGCATTGAAACACTTGAATTTGTGACGTTGTCTTAGTTATGACCACGGCAGCCGTGCTGGTCCAGTGGCTAGACAGCTTGCCTGCCCGTCCGGTGCCCGTGTATTCCATTACACATGGAAACGGGAATTTAACCTCCAAAAGTTGACCTTGGCTCCCAGGAAGACTCAGCCTTAAATCATATACTAGGAAATATGTGAAGTAAACACGGACTTCGTGATAGTGACCACATCATCCATTGAATTGGGATCCATCCTCATTATCATCATGTGAACTCATCATAATTATCAAGTGCCGTGCCAGCTGGAGTAGGCGTTCATGACTCTCCACTGATCTCGGTCTTTGGTTCTCTGGATCAACTCTGATGATAATATTACTTCATGCCACCCTCTCAGTCCATCCAGCATCATTTCTCTTCGTCTGTCTCTGCCTCTCTTCCCCTCGATCTTTCCAGTTGTCACGATGTTCTCCAATGCCTCTCTTCTCATCACATGACCAAAGAAAGCTGTTTGTCTCTTTCTTATTGTTGAATGTACTGTTCTAGGTTCATTAGCCTATTTCAGGCAATCTTTGTTAGTTACTTTAGCAGTCCAAGGAATTCGCAGCATTCGTCTCAGGGACCACATCTCTGTTGCTTCCAAGTTCTTCCTAATTTGTACATTTACATTCCAAGATTCACTGCTCTACGGCAAAATATTTTCAATAAAGCACTTCAGCACTCTCTTTCTTATATTCAATGATAATGATTTATTACATAAGATACTCTTCATTTTCTGAAATGCAGCTTTTTGCTTGCCATATTCTGTTCTTAATCTCCATTGTGCATCTAACATCTGTTGTTGTAAGTGCCCCTAGGTATTTAAAATTATCCACTTGGTCAAGGATATGTCCTTCTATGTCCATTTCATATTTTGTACAACCAATTTAAATAAGTGTTTATGTCTCTCCACATATCTCAGTCCTTAGTGTGCTCGATCAACTCTGCTGATGATTTCCTCCCTGCCACTGTCTCGGTCCATCCAGCATGATTTCTCTCGGTTGCCTTTACCTCTTCTCAAGCTCATCTTTCTAGTCGGCACAATGTTAATGCCCCTCCTCTGACTACGAGATCGAAGAACGCCGTTTGCCTCTTTCAATGATAGTGACTTATTGCAAAAGATACTTTTCATCTACTTGAAAGCAACCGCCTTGCGCGGGTTTTCATAAAACAATGGTACAAGTATCGGTCGTTCATAAATCAATGGCAAACTACTGAACGTAAACTTGCCAAGAAATCAAAACAGCCCAAAATGCTGGGATTGACTGCGACGTCCTATAAAGGATATGCAACTGACTATAAAATACGGGACTAGCACCATATAGCACCCGGGTCCTTTATTTATACTTGTGTTCACTAATATTTACTTCTTCCTGCGTGTCTTCATGGGTTCCAATCAATATCTGCGAATGAAATAGTTTTCCACTATATCTTTGGTTTTCTTTCGAGGGAAATGGGTCACACCTCGTTATGCCCCTCAAAGGTCCGCGTGTCCGGTTTTGACATGTATGTGCGTTAGGTTGGGTTCCTCTCTAGACAGCTAGATTCTATCCCAGGTGACCGGCTCTATCTACCCGTATGAAATAATACAGAACCCCTTAATCATTATTATTACAAACTTACTGCCATCGTAACTTTCAGAAACCATATTTCTCCGCTTTGGTTTTAGGGAACAACAACTGTATGGAAGTAAGAACCTCCATAGAATATGAAACGCGTAGTTCAGGGGCGGAGCTGTCCTTCATGCTGACAGCACAAGCTCCGCCTCCAGCCGAGGTCATGTGATCTCCAAGCCATGCCGTGTACCTTTGCATGCCTTTTTGTGGAGGATTGTTTTACTCTTGTCGCGAAAGTAGCCCTCCATGCAGTAATTGCAGCTTCTGCCGGCGGTGTGGTGCCGGCAGCCGATGCACACCCCTCCACTTTTGGAGCCGGACAGTTGGAACAGCTCCATGTTGAAGCGGCATTGGCGGGAGTGGTTGTTGCAGTTGCACTCTATAGGGAGAAAATCACGTCAGTTTAGTTATGAGAGCTACACACACATACACACACGCGCGCGCGCACACACACAGAGACGTACACGAGCGAACATATATATATACACACACACACATACCCTTACACACACGCACACCCAAACCTACAAATGTAAGCACAAACGCACACCCACACACATGACACATCCATACATATATCCACACACACACACACACACACACACACACACACACATACCAACCCTTACATATCCACACACACTTACCCACACAAGACCCACTCACAATAACCCCACACACACATACACACACGCCTACTCACACACATACAGACCCTTACATATCAACACACACACTTACCCCCACAAGACCCACACACAATAACCCCCCCCCCCACACACACACACACAATTACCCACACAAGACCCACACACAATAACCCCCACCCCCTCACACACATTCACACACATACCGACTCTTACATATCCACACACACACTTACCCACACAAGACCCACACACAATAAACCCGAACACCCCCACGCACACACACACTTACCCACACAAGACCCACGCAAAATAACCCCCCCCCCCACACACACACACACACACATACACTAATATCCGCCAGGATACCGAACACGCCCCCCCCCCCGAGTGTGGGTTGATCTATGACGTTACCGAGATGGCACCATTTACCCAACATATAACCTCTGTGGCGAGAGGGTTACGGGCACAATTCGTAGTCCCGCATATCGCGTTCAAAACACAGCTGCGGGTGATTTGGCAGAGGACCGCCTTGCGTTGGTTTTCATACAATGGTATGAATTCCGGTCGTTCAAAAGGCGATGGCAAATTACTGAACGTAAACTTGCCAAGAAATCACGTACAGTAAAAAATGCTGGGGTTGACAGCGACGTCCTGTTTGTGTCAGGTCTTAGTCAGATATGACTGAGCTACCGTATAACAGTAGACAGTACTACCTGCTTTCTATTAGCGCCGAACGTTGGGCGGCGCTTACCAAACCCGACACCCCACATTGTGCCAACGGCTTCGCTCTGAGGAGCGCAATTGGGAGGGTACAAGCCTTACCCTGGTGCGAGGAAATGCAACCTAAAGACCTAAAGTGTCATGGCAGGGCAAACCAGGCCCTAAGCCTTGGTTGGCGGCTGGTCTAGGATCGAAGCTCCGACAGGCGGATAATTAAAGCATTTATTATGATTCGCTTAAAGACTGATCATCGCAAGACAAGGACAGAGACATTAAAATTAGGAACATGGAACGTTAGGACGTTAAACAACGACGGAACATTAGAGAACATAACACAAGAAATTCAAAGAGAAAAAATTAATATATTAGGTATGTGCGAAACAAGATGGACAGGAGCAGGCATCAAGATACACAAAGATTTTAAGATTATTTATTCTGGAGGTGAGGATAGACATAGGGGAGTGGCAATAATTTTGGACCGGAAAACATCAACGTCTGTTCAGGGATATTGGGCCGTGTCGGACAGAGTACTACTAGTTAAATTGAGTGGCAGACCTTTTAACATAAATGTTATTCAAGTATATGCCCCAACAGGAGAGTCCAGTGAAGATAGTGTAGAGGAATTTTATAATGACATAGAGTCTGCCTTAAAGAAATGTAAAAATTCAGAAATAAACATTATAATAGGGGACTTCAATGCAAAAGTAGGAAATCAAGGGGATAGATACACAGTAGGAAACTATGGTTTAGGAGAGAGAAATGAAAGAGGATACAGACTAGTAGAGTGGGCAAAAGAACAGGAAATGATTGTAGGAAACACCTGGTTCAAGCAACACCCTAGAAGATTATGGACCTGGAGGAGTCCTGATAGCAGGATTAGAAACCAGATTGATTACATTCTCATTAGCAGAAGATTTAGAAACGCCCTAACAGTAGCAAAAACAGTTCCCAGTGCTGATTGTTATAGTGACCACAGATTACTCACAGGAACATTGAGGATAAAGTTGAAGAAAGTCAAGTATATAACAGGAAACACTAAATATGATTTGTGTACATTCAGTAATGACAAGGAAATACAAAACAAATTCAACATAGAAGTACAGAACAGATTTGAAATATTGTCTGATCTAGAGATCCTATTCCAGGATGTGGATGATCAATGGGAAATGTTAAAGAATTCAATCAATATGGCTGCAGAAACAACTATTCCAAAATTAAAGAAGGTGGGTCGTAAGAAATGGATGACTGAGGAAATTTTACACTTAATGGAAACAAGAAGACTCAACAAAAATAATCCTGCCAAATATGAAGAAATTCACAAACAAGTCAGAATATTATGTAGGAAGGCAAAAGAATCATGGCTTGAGGAAAAGTGTTTAGAAATTGAAAAACAACACAACAGTCAAAATACCAAATTAGTGCACAAAAGGATTCAGGAACTTACTAATAAAAGAACAAGTACATCAACAGGCTGTCTAAGAACTAAAGATGGCAAAATCATAATAGAAAAAGATCAGATTCTACATGTATGGACAGATTATGTGAAAGATCTGTATAATGATAACAGAGAGGAACAGTATGCTATTAGATTTAATAATGAAGGACCAGCAATTTTAAAGATGGAGGTTCAAAATGTTCTTAAGCATATGAAAGCTGGCAAGGCCCCCGGTGCAGATAACATCACAACAGAAATGATTAAAGCTTTAGAAGAATTTGGACTAGAGCAAGTCACTAGACTGCTGAACACATTATATGATACTGGAGATATACCTTCTGAATTATGTAATTCTGTATTTATTGCAATCCCAAAGAAATCAGGAACCTTAGAATGTGATCAACATAGAACAATTAGTATAATGAGTCACATCACAAAGATTTTGTTACGAATTATCATGCAAAGAGTGAGGAAGAAAATACAACCTGAAATAGGGGAAGAACAATGTGGTTTTGTAGAAGGAAAGGGTACAGTAAATGCTGTGTATATGCTGCGAACAGTTATTGAACGTGCTTTAGAAGTAAACAAGGATATACATCTTTGCTTTATTGACTACACAAAGGCTTTTGATAGAGTAAGACATGTCAACATTGTGGATATGCTGGCAGATCTACAAATTGATGGGAAAGACATTAGACTTATAAAAAACATATATTGGAAACAACAAGCTGCCATAAGAATTGATAATGAAGTAGGGCAATACCAACCTATTAAGCGAGGTGTTAGGCAGGGATGTGTAATGTCTCCAGATCTTTTTTCCTTATACAGTGAAAATATTTTCAGAAATGTAGAAGACCTAAATGGAATCAGCATTGGAGGACGAAACATAAATAACATTAGATATGCAGATGATACAGTATTGATTGCAGACAATGCACAGGATCTGCAACAATTAGTAGACGCTGTGGTTGTACACAGTGAGCAGCTGGGGTTGGAATTAAATTGTAGGAAGACACAGGTTATGGTCGTCACTAGGAAGAACGAAGTACCACAATGTAATATACAAGTAAATGGGAATATTCTTCAGCAAGTGAATCGATTCAATTATCTCGGAACAGTCATAACATCTGATGGCAGATGCCTTGAAGAGATTAGAACAAGAATCGCCATTGCGAAGGTAGCCTTTAGCAAGATGAAAAACATTCTGACCAATAAAATGATGTCAATTGAAACGAGAAAAAGAGTGTTGAGGGGATACATAGAGCCTGTTCTTTTGTATGGATGTGAAACTTGGACAATGTGCAGTCAAGCTGAAAAACATCTGATGGCTGCAGAAATGTGGTTTCTGAGGAAAATGCAAAGAATACCATGGACAGATAGAAAAACCAATGACCAAGTACTACAAGAGACAAATGAAAATCGTAGATTGATTAGAGAAATTAGACGTAGACAGTCAAAATTTTTTGGACATGTTATGAGAAGAAATGGACTGGAGAACTTGGTGACAGCTGGCAAGATCGAGGGGAACAGACCAAGAGGAAGACCGAGAGGAAAATACCTGGATGGCTTGGCCACATGGCATGGACGAGACAGGAACACTGAGCTGATCCACGACTCTGGTGATCGAGTGAAATGGCGAATCATGACCGCCCACGCTTTCCGGCATGGCACATGATTGATTGATTGATTGATTTGCTGATCCGGCAGCTTCTGCAGCTTGTCTTGTTCCAGATGTATTGATGTTACCTTTCCTCTGGAGTGAACTAGGCCAGGCCGAGAGAGGGATCATGCTGCATGGGCAACACATGATCTCTGTATTTTAGCCCAGGCTTTGTGCTATGGAGAGGCAATAACTCCATCCCTTACAAACTATCGTCTGTCAAGACGGCAAGGTGCCAATGTTGTCAACACCAGCATCTTTCAGCTGTATGTTGATTTCTTGGCAAGATTACGCTCAGTAGTTTGCCATTGCTTAATGAACAATCTACGGACAGGCCGAGAAACATGTGATGTTAGCAGAAATGAGGTTTCTGAGGAAAACACCATGGACAGACAGAAAAATCAATGGAGCAAGTGAACACTGCTTAGATGTAGACGGTCAATATTGTTATAGGCTTATAATGAGGAAAAGTAAACTTGAAGATTTAGTTACAATTGGAAAAATTGGTGAAGAGCAACGGGAAGACAAAGAAATAAATATCTAGATGGTTTGGCCAAAAATAAAACTAACCTGATCGGAGCCTGGTGATAGACTTGGCAAACAATGACTGACCATGCTTATCGACATGCACATAATGACGAAGAATTTCCGTTTGTTAAATACTTTAAAATAACATTTTTAATTTAAATAAAGGCAAAATTACCAAATTAATCGGTTAGAACACAAGACTTCAATGAGTTTCAAGGCAAAAACATCTCCATTCTTTTGATACTCGCTCCAGTTCTCCTTTGATCGCCATTCCTGCGCCGGCCTGTGGTTGAAATTGCATAATATAGTGAATTTCGTTGCCGTGTTTTGTCTAGCCTATGGTTCAGTATATCCGACTTCAGCAAACATTTCTTCACGTTTGATCACCATGGCCTTTGACTGTTTCCAGTCGACCTAATAGGCAACAGGCTTGTGCATCGCTTCATCTGGTTCCTCTCCCTTGACCTGTCCGACATGAGAGACCCTATCAGTAGCTGTGCTACCGTCAGCATAGTTCTTGGTGCCGTTGGTAACGCAACACCCCCCCCCCCCCCCATCGCAAAATGGTGGATACACAGCGGGGTGGCGGTGGTGGAAATAACAACAATCTATTAAAATATATATTAATAACTATACTCTAGCAGTGTACCTATCGCTGTGATTTACCTATACTTTGTGGTTTACCTATAGTTTATGGTTTACCTATGGTTTGTGGTTTACCTATAGTTTGTGGTTTACCTATAGTTTGTGGTTTACCTATAGTTTGTGGTTTACCTCAGTTTGTGGTTTACCTATAGTTTATGGTTTACCTATGGTTTGTGGTTTACCTATAGTTTGTGGTTTACCTATAGTTTGTGGTTTACCTATAGTTTGTGGTTTACCTCAGTTTGTGGTTTACCTCAGTTTGTGGTTTACCTATAGTTTGTGGTTTACCTATAGTTTGTGGTTTACCTATAGTTTGTGGTTTACCTCAGTTTGTGGTTTACCTCAGTTTGTGGTTTACCTATAGTTTGTGGTTTACCTATACTTTGTGGTTTACCTATAGTTTATGGTTTACCTCAGTTTGTGGTTTACCTCAGTTTGTGGTTTACCTATAGTTTGTGGTTTACCTCAGTTTGTGGTTTACCTCAGTTTGTGGTTTACCTATAGTTTGTGGTTTACCTATACTTTGTGGTTTACCTATAGTTTGTGGTTTACCTCAGTTTGTGGTTTACCTATAGTTTGTGGTTTACCTATAGTTTATGGTTTACCTATGGTTTGTGGTTTACCTATAGTTTGTGGTTTACCTATAGTTTGTGGTTTACCTATAGTTTGTGGTTTACCTCAGTTTGTGGTTTACCTCAGTTTGTGGTTTACCTATAGTTTGTGGTTTACCTATAGTTTGTGGTTTACCTATAGTTTGTGGTTTACCTCAGTTTGTGGTTTACCTCAGTTTGTGGTTTACCTATAGTTTGTGGTTTACCTATACTTTGTGGTTTACCTATAGTTTATGGTTTACCTCAGTTTGTGGTTTACCTATAGTTTGTGGTTTACCTATAGTTTGTGGTTTACCTATAGTTTGTGGTTTACCTATAGTTTGTGGTTTACCTATAGCTTGTGGTTTACCTCAGTTTGTGGTTTACCTACAGTTTGTGGTTTACCTATAGTTTATGGTTTACCTATAGTTTGTGGTTTACCTACACATCAAGGTGACAGTCATCTACACCGATGGGTCAGTGGTGAGAAACAGACGTAGTGGCTGGGGCTTTATTGCAAAGGCTCTTGGGCGAGTCTTGAAAAAGGAGAGCCTGGCATATGAGACTACGACCTTCAGCATGAGAATGGAGGTGGAGGCAGTAACAGCGGCATTCCGGTGGCTAGAGGAGACTACTGCAACACACGTTGTGTTCATTACGGATTCAAAGAATATGCTTAGCAAGGTGGAGAAAGGAATATTTCGTATGGAATGGCTCTCGTCGCTTCAGAGGTCACAGATTGTGAGAATTGTATGGATATTTTGCCATGGCCATGCGGGTGTTCGGGGGAATGAACAGGCTGATAGACTAGCAGGGAATGCACCTCTTGGTGGTATCTTGCCTGTGGACAAGGGGGAGGTGGTCATGCGCTTGTGGGACTAAGTGGAGAAGGCGGAGGAACAGATTGAGAACCCATATGTGGAAAGAATGAGATTGCGGGGGATCGGCAGGGGTTCTGGAAGAATCTCAAAACTGAGAGGGAAGACCAGGAGAACTTTTAATCAGATAGCGGTGGGAACGATTAGTAGTATGACTCTTCGCTGGCTGTTGAACGGGGGGACTGAGCACGTATGGGAATGTCCTGAGTGCAGTGATTTCGGTTCTTAACTCAACTCAACTCAACTTGTGGTTTACCTATAGTTTGTGGTTTACCTATAGTTTGTGGTTTACCTATAATTTGTGGTTTACCTATAGTTCGTGATTTACCTATAATTTGTGGTTTACATATAGTTTGTGATTTACCTATAATTTGTGGTTTACCTATAATTTGTGGTTTACCTATAGATCGTGGTTTACCTATAATTTGTTGTTTACGTATAGTTTGTGGTTTACCAATAATTTGTGGTTTACCTATAATTTGTGGTTTACCTATAGTTCGTGGTTTACCTATACTTAGTCGGTTACCTATAGTTCGTGGTTTACCTATCGTTTGTGGTTTACCTATAGTTTGTGGTTTACCTATAGTTTGTGGTTTACCTATAGTTCGTGGTTTACCTATAATTTATGGTTTACCTATCGTTTGTGGTTTAACTATAGTTTGGGGCAAACAACAAAGTTTAAAGTTGAAGAGAATGATCAGGTGGAAAAAAAATGTGAGTTTAAAGAGAAAGATGAGGACGATAATAAAGATGAGCTTGAGGAGAAAGTAGAGTCGGAGACTCGGGCAGCAGCAGGAACGGTTGGAAGAAGAAGAAGAAGAAGAAGAAGAAGAAGAAGAAGAAGAAGAAGAAGAAGAAGAAGAAGAAGAAGAAGAAGAAGAAGAAGAAGAAGAAGAAGAAGAAGAAGAAGAAGAAGAAGAAGAAGAAGAAGAAGAAGAAGAAGAAGAAGAAGAAATGGAGAAGAGGATGGGGAGATAATAAAGAACAAAAAGATGAGACAAACACAGTTGAAAGTTAATGAAACAGTGGAAGCGCGTCAATAGGCAGCACCTTAAAAAGAAAAGGCTTCTTCATCTTCTGAAAACAAAAGTAAAACACATGACGTATGACTGGATGCCGTTATTTCAGGGCACTACGACACATCCGCTGTAAAGGCAGACATCGATTTCGAGGCCCATACCCGTTTAATTGCCGCCACTTGGAGAGCAAATAACAGGAAGTCGGTTGGACATGCGCCGCGCGCCAGCCAGTAATCAGGTGCCGTTCAACAGACAGCAGCAGTTAGTGACGTAAACAATCGGTGTGGCGTGCCGACTGGGGAACCCCCCGAGATCATCAAAGTAAATAGATTCATAGATGATGATTACCCTGATACATGGGAAGAGAGGGATAGGCGGTATAAGAGGACACTAGATTACAGAAATGATTCTAGCTATAGACAAGGGAAAACCACCACATTTATCTACGCAAGAATTCATGCATTACTAATAGGGAGGCTGGCTATGTGGTGAAGGAGTTACGGACGCAATTCGTAGTAGCGCATACCGCGTTCGAAACACAGCTCCGGGTGATTTGGAAGCAGAACGCCTTGCGTTGGCTTTCATACAATGGTATGAGTTCCAGCCGTACGGAAAGCAATGGCAAACTACTGAACGTAATCTTGCTTAGAAATAACAAACAATCGAAAAAATGCTGGGGTTGACTGCCACGTCGTGTAAACTACGTGCAATGAACTTTTTTTTTTTTTTATATATATAGAGATCGGTAGAGACAGAAAGGTATAAAGTTGCGCAGTATAGATTATACCAAGATATTTGATAAAGTAAAACATGATAAAATGATATAAATGTAGGAAGATATCAATATTGATGGGGAGATATCAGAATAATAAAGAACATGTACTGGAAACAATTAGCAGCAATTAACATGGGCCATAAAGAAAGATTATGAACAGATAAATCAAGAGTAAGACAATTATGTGTTTTGTGGCTGTATCTCTTCTCTCTCAATAGCGGTGTAATAATGAGATAGGGGGGGGGGAGAGAGAGAGAGAGAGAGAGCAAAGAGAGGCCACGAATACGGGTTATAGGTTATAATATAAACAACCTACGCTATGCAGATAACACAGTATTGATGGCTGACTATGTAAAAGATCTCCAACAACCACGTGAAGGCTGGGTCGACCTTAAAACACAGATCATTGGGGAAAAATAATCCCCGCCTGGTCTGGGATTGGAACAAATGACTACCAAACCAGCAGGCACTCTCCGGCTCGACAGAAGAATAAATATGTAGGTACAAATTCTTGAAATTTATCACGGCTAGACATGAGCGTGGAAATGAACAGGCCGATCGACTGGCGTCTAGAGGGAGCACCGGTTTAGCATGGGCCCCAAGATACTGCCTACACAAGATCGGCTGCTGCACGAGGAGACACTCATCGATGGTCGCATGTGGCTTCGACTGGTGGAATCCGGAATCTTATTATAGCACGAGCAGGAAATGCCTTACGAAAGGAGAACATTATATACAAAATTAAGAAGGTGACAAGCAGCAATCTTTGGTCATGTGAAGAGAAGAGAGGCATTAGAAAACACAATGATGCGTGGAAAGATCAGCGAGAGAAGCGGCGGGGATACGCCCGATGAAATGAATCTGGGTGGACTGGACGGTGACATGGAGAAATATCATCCAGAAGATCAGAGACTGAGATTTGCGGAGACGCATGGACGCCTACGCCAGTTGGCAGGGTATATAACAGTAGTTCCCAAGCTTTTCAAGCAGAGGGCCATATCTACTATTTTCGGTAGTTAAGCGGGCCACAACGTTAAAACATTATAAAAGTCGAGCAATATAATTCTTATTTTTCTTAACTAAAATTTTAAATCAGTTTCGAAAATCGCTTTTAATGTAATTAATTTACAATTGTAATTGTTCTTCATAACCAGTTACTTAAGTCCAGCTGCCAGTTTATTAATGTCTGAGCACACATCTGTCGTGTCCAAAGTCATAAGCGCAGCTAGGTTACTGTCGGTGAGTCTAGAACGTTGCTTGTTTTTTTTATAATGGTCATTGCGGAAAATGACTGTTCGAGGACTCGCGTGCCACTTTCTGACAGCTGGAGGGCCACAAGTGGCCCGCGGGCCGTGGTTTGGGAACCTCTGGTATATAATGATGGTGATCATGAGGAGGCGGAAAGGCTTCGTAGAGTAAGGAGTAGATGAGTCCGTATCCAACTGGCCACGGAAAAAATAAGTAGCCATGCTCATCAACATCGTCAGAGGCACTCGGAGCGCACATGAGTAGGCCCCCCAGAATCGTACGGTAGCGTAATGGCTAGACATACGGTTGTGAAGTGGCTAGAATATGGTAGCGAAGTGGTTAGATGAACGGTAGCAAAGTGGCTAGATGTACGGTAGCAAAGTGGCTAGATGTACGGTAGCAAAGTGGCTAGATGTACGGTAGCAAAGTGGCTACACATACGGTAGCAAAGTGGCTACACATACGGTGGCAAAGTGGCTAGATTTACGGTAACAAAGTGGCTAGATGTACGGTAGCAAAGTGGCTAAATGTACGGTAGCAAAGTGGCTACACATACGGTAGCAAAGTGGCTAGATTTACGGTAACAAAGTGGCTAGATGTACGGTAGCAAAGTGGCTACACATACGGTAGCAAAGTGGCTAGATGTACGGTAACAAAGTGGCTAGATGTACGGTAGCAAAGTGGCTAGATGTACGGTAGCAAAGTGGCTAGACATACGGTAGCAAAGTGGCTAGATGTACGGTAGCAAAGTGGCTAGACATACGGTAGCATAGTGGCTTGACGTACGGTAGCAAAGTGGCTAGACATACGGTAGCAAAGTGGCTAGATGTACGGTAGCAAAGTGGCTAGACATACGGTAGCGAAGTGCCTAGATATACGGCAGCAAAGTGGCTAGACATACGGTAGCGAAGTGGCTAGATGTACGGTAGCGAAGTGGCTAGACATACGGTAGCAAAGTGGCTAGACATACGGTAGCAAAGTGGCTAGACATACGGTAGCAAAGTGGCTAGACATGCGGTAGCGAAGTGGCTAGATGTACGGTAGCGAAGTGGCTAGACATACGGTAGCAAAGTGGCTAGATGTACGGTAGCAAAGTGGCTAGACATACGGTAGCAAAGTGGCTAGACATACGGTAGCGAAGTGGCTAGATGTACGGTAGCGAAGTGGCTAGACATACGGTAGCCAAGTGGCTAGAAATACGGTAGCAAAGTGGCTAGACATACGGTAGCGAAGTGGCTAGATGTACGGCAGCAAAGTGGCTAGACATACGGTAGCAAAGTGGCTAGATGTACGGTAGCGAAGTGGCTAGACATACGGTAGCAAAGTGGCTAGACATACGGTAGCAAAGTGGCTAGACATACGGTAGCAAAGTGGCTAGACATACGGTAGCATAGTGGCTTGACGTACGGTAGCAAAGTGGCTAGACATACGGTAGCAAAGTGGCTAGACATACGGTAGCAAAGTGGCTAGACATACGGTAGCGAAGTGGCTAGACATACGGTAGCAAAGTGGCTAGACATACGGTAGCAAAGTGGCTAGACATACGGTAGCAAAGTGGTTACACATATGGTAGCGAAGTGGCTAGACGTACGGTAGCGAAGTGGCTAGACGTACGGTAGCAAAGTGGCTAGACATACGGTAGCGAAGTGGCTAGATGTACGGTAGCAAAGTGGCTAGATGTACGGTAGCAAAGTGGCTACACATATGGTAGCGAAGTGGCTAGACGTACGGTAGCGAAGTGACTACACATACGGTAGCAAAGTGGCTAGATATACGGTAGCAAAGTGGCTAGACTATGTTAGCATAGTAGCTGGACGTATAGTAGCGTAGTGGCTAGACGTACGGTAGCGAAGTGGCTAGACGTATAGTAGCGTAGTGGCTAGACGTATGGTAGCATACTGGCTAGACGTATAGTAGCATAGTGGCTAGATGTATGGTAGCATAATGGCTAGACGTATGGAAACGTAGTGGCTAGACGTACAATAGCATAGTGGTTAGACATATAGTAGCGTAGTGGCTAGACGTACGGTAGCATAGTGGCTAGACATATAGTAGCGTAGTGGCTAGACGTACGGTAGCATACTGTGCTAGACGTATAGTAGCGTAATGGCTAGACGTACGGTAGCATAGTGGCTAGACGGATAGTAGCGTAGTGACTAGACATACGATAGCATAGTGGCTAGACGTATAGTAGCGTAGTGGCTAGACGTATAGTAGCGTAGTGGCTAGACGTACGGTAGCATAGTGGCTAGACGTACGGTAGCGAATTGGCTAGACGTATAGTAGTGTAGTGGCTAGACGTATAGTAGCGTAGTGGCTAGACATATAGTAGCGTAGTGGCTAGACATATAGTAGCGTAGTGGCTAGACGTACGGTAGCATAGTGGCTAGATGTATAGTAGCGTAATGGCTAGACGTACGGTAGCATAGTGGCTAGACGTATAGTAGCGTAGTGGCTAGACGTACGGTAGCATAGTGGCTAGACGTATAGTAGCGTAGTGGCTAGACGTACAGTAGCATAGTGGCTAGACGTATAGTAGCGTAGTGGCTAGACGTACAATAGCATAGTGGTTAGACATATAGTAGCGTAATGGCTAGACGTACGGTAGCATAGTGGCTAGACGGATAGTAGCGTAGTGACTAGACGTACGATAGCATAGTGGCTAGACATACGGTAGCGAAGTGGCTAGACGTATAGTAGCGTAGTGGCTAGACGTACGGTAGCATAGTGGCTAGACGTATAGTAGCGTAGTGGCAAGACGTATAGTAGCGTAGTGGCTAGAGTACGGTAGCGAAGTGGCTAGACGCAAGCCTGCCGAACCGGGGATTTTGTTGGATCGGCATAAGGTCGATTTTTAAAAATTGATATGAGCTCTCGAGTCGAGGCAGCTTAAAACTGGTACCTGACAGTGTTTTGGGAAGTAATGACAGCCGGCATCATGGCGACCACATCACCCATAGTGCCGATTGGTCTATAAAATATATGGGTCTAGCTTCAAATGTCTAACGCGTCTTAAGCTTGTAAAGGGGATTTTTGTTGTTGTTGTTGTTGTTATTAATCTATGTCCGATTAGGATGACCAATGTAGAACCGCAGCGATGTGTTTTAAATAGACGTGCGTCCCATTTCATTTGAAGAAGGCAACGGGCCACATCAAATCATAAAAGAGCAACTTTGTATGTTACATACTCCGCATCTCACATCCGCGGAAGGTGATCACATGGGGTTGCTAGACGTCCCGATTTTCCAAGATTTAGTCCCAGTTTTTTAATGAATTTGGTCATTATCCGGAAAAAAAATGCTTTCGGGATGCTCGTTTATCACGGTTTTATTTGTTTCTGGAATGAAAGATTTAATTAAATCCAAATTTCTCTCGATTTCCATGTGGTAAAATTGTTTAATATGGTAACATCAAATGTCTGCGCGAGTAAACGCAGTAATTTCGTTTCCATTATTTTGTGGTCAGTGCGGTCAGTCGGGTTCTATCTGTTGTAACGTGTGCAGAATTAGTTTCACGCTAAACCATAAGCACAGGTTGCTCAGCGAAAAGAGACCATATCGGATCAAACGCAATGCAATGAAGTCGACCTTCTTGCTAATAAATACGCCCTCCACCCCTCCCCATACCATTTTATAAAGCGACACTATTAATGTTTGTAACATCTCCGATTCTTCTAAGGCTTAAGAGAAACGTCCCGGCTTCTCAGTTACACAATATGGTAATCCTAACTATACGTAATGGGGTTACCTTTTTTCTTTCCTTCTATTTTTAACCTACTCACTTAACAACACCACTGGGGCAAGCTAGATATAACGATCTGAAATTCCTGACAAACACTCGCAGCAAATCATCTACAATGCGAGATCTACGGCATGCTGGAAAACATAAGCCAGGTAATGGTACAGCATGAGAGCCAGATATTTGGCCATGGGGCGGCGTATTTATTTCTCAACGATAGGATTTCTACCCTCGTGCCTGAGACTTCATTCATTTACTTCCCGCAGGGGGACACAACCTGCACGCGTCAAAGTTCAGGTTTTAAATTTACCGCATGTGGAGTTTCATTTACTTTCTGTGAGAACCTTCTAGAGCCGCCGCAGCATCCTCTGTAGTGCTTTGGTATGTCATCCAGTTGAAGATGTTAGTTTGCAAACGCTGTCTGCTCTGGAGGAGCCCCCTAGAGCAGGGGTCGGCAACCTTTTTGTAATGTCGTGGCAAAGTAATGTTGCAAAGTCACTCAGCGTGCCGACCTAAGTCCCGCATGACTTAATTCATATTCTTTTGTTTTAAGAGCGCTTGCTCTTAAACTTCCGATGTGCTTATGCCAAGGTGGCGGGTTACACCTATACACCCTTGAACTGAGCTAAAGTGTTGGCTTCTCGTCCTTGACTTGAGGACGTATATTACAAGTACCTCAGAAGTTGGAGTGCGTTCACTTGATGGCAAGAGACCTTGTGGATTGCAAACAATTAGGTATATTTAGCGCCTGCGAAAAGAAGAGACATACTAAACACAGACACCATGTACATACCTTACAGAGAACTCCACAATAACACAGGCGAAAATGAAGTGTAACTTATCCAAAATCACAAACCATCAATAAATATATAAAATGAAATAATAAAATACAAAAATAAGTACTATAGTACACAAAGGACGGCCGACGTTTCGATTCTAAGAATCTTTGTCAAGGACAGGACAACACAAATAGGTTTTTTTTTTAAACGAAAAAAACAAAACCCCCCACAATAAAATAGGCACAACTGCTAGGTTCCCATGTGGGAGCAGAAATGGTGGTTAAAGGCGCTCTTTTGGCTCCAAAGTTTACGTATAGTTCGGCTGACAGGGGGAAGATAGGATGTTTGCTGCCAAAGATATGTGAACAGTCGGATATGAATATAGAGAGATGTATGAACAGTTAGGTATGAATATATAGGGAGGACTGCATAGTTATAAACAGTTTAAACAGTTCGATATGAATAAATAGAGGTGTGTGAACAACTAGATATGAATATATAGAGGGAAGATAGCATAGTTATACAGTAGCGCCCACAACAGTATTGATACCTGCTGGATGGAAGCATCCCAGAGAGTTTATTAATTGGCTTTCAATTTTGAGCCTAATGGAGCTGTTGGAGAAGAAAGGTTTCAATGCCGTGACACATACATCGTCGACTCCATTATGGTTAGAGGAATAAAAATGGTTGGGGACAAGTTTGTCAGCTTCATTTTCACCTGATGGAGTTCTTTGTTAGGTATGCGTGCAATAACCGCATCCACTAAATGTTGCAGATCTGTTCGTTGTCTGCAGTCAATACTGTATCCTAGCATCTCCATCCATCCATCATGTGCCATGCCGATAAGCGTGGGCGGTCATGTTCTGCCATATCACTCGATCACCAGAGTCGTGGATCAGATCCTTGTTCCTGTCTCCACCGTGCCATGCGGCCAAGCCATCCAGGTATTTACTTCTCTGTCTTCCCCTTGATCTCTTCCCTTCGATCTTGCCAGTTGTCACCAAGTTCCCCAAGTCATTTCTTCTCATAACAAGCCCAAAAATGTTGACTGTCTACGTCTAATGACTCTTATCAGTTTACGATCTTCATTTGTTTCCTGAAGGACTTGCTCATTGGTTTTTCTGTCTGTCTGTGGCATTCTTTGTATTTTCCTCAGAAACCACATTTCCAAAGTCATCAGATGTTTTTCAGCTTGGCTGCTCATTGTCCACGCTTCACATCCATACAAAAGTATATATATATATATATATATATATATATATATATATATATATATATATATATATATATATATATATATATATATATATATATATATATATATATATAGCATCTGAATATCGCATATTGTTGATGTTATGTACCCCAGTGGCAAATTCCTCTCATATCCTCTAAACTTTTAATAATACTTTCACTGTATAGGGAAACAAGATCTAGAGACATGCTTGTATCTACTTCAATACTTTCGGTGAGGTGAACTATCTCCTCATTGCCTGTCATCTTGACATTTGATTGACCCCACATTTAACTTCAGACGGGAATGTTGTGCTTATTTAAGTCTGGTCTCTTCCTCTCGTCCCGTCCCGCCTGGAGAATCTGACTAGGCGATACGACTACGTCACAGAATCAAACCAGCTCCTCCAAAACAACGGGATGGAGATATGGAAGATGAGGCAGTTGTGTATTCCAGTGACCGCAGAAATCCTGCGACTGGCATGTGTCAAATTGTCAATGTTGACCATTATGCCAACAAATCATATACATGTATATATATATATAGCTGAAAGTATGCGTAGACTTTTACTAGTGTGTGTGCGTGTGAGTGTGTGGTTTTGTTTGTGTGTGTGTGTATCATTAGGATTAGACTTGTAATAGTGTATGTGTGTGTGTGTGTGTGACATACAGATATGTGAGAATAGAGAGAGAGAGAGAGAGAGAGAGAGAGAGAGAGAGAGAGAGAGAGAGAGAGAGAGGGAGAGGGAGGGAGGGAGGGAGGGAAGAGAGGAACACAAAAGAAACAATTTAAACGACATTACACCCCACCTCCGCTCACCCCAGTACATGTTTCACGTTCATTTGAAGTATGTTTGCACAAAAGTGTAAGGTATATGATGTGTTCATCTCGCTGGTAAGTGCTCTTTGTATGCAGTCAATAGAACAATGTTCTCAGGAACAGCGGGGGAACAGTGGGGAACCATACCAAGACGGAGGTTACAGAAAGGCGCCAACACAGTCGGTGTACTCTCGCGCCGACGCACAATTAACATGCAGCGGGTGTCCAAACACAAAAATTAAGTATCCGAGAATCTTAAAAAGAAGTATAAATTATCACACGGGGACACGGACAAATAAATGGTAGACAAATGCTTGAATGGTGTCTAGCAGAGGTCCGACGAATGCTTCCACTTCTTTTATTGTCAACGCCTTTGATTCTTGTAAGGAAGATTGCGTTTGGGTAAAATGTCCTATTTTAAGTGATCTCTGCGTCGGGGTCAGGTCGTGGTTGTGATTGGAGTAACTCTCTTACTATCCTAAGAATTTGTTACTTAGTTTAGTTTAATCGACGAATTAACATCACGGCAAACGGGTGTAACCCATAAGTGCTCCGTTCTACTCCTAACTAAAGTCTGAGTCCGGAGAATCTCAGCTCAGTACACCGGTGAGGCTCTGAAATACTTTGGATAGATTTTTAACTTGAAATTTTGCCCGGGCCACGCCGTTAGGCTACTTTTTTTCAATTTCCAACCCAAAATTTCCAAAATTTTTCAAGCTAAGGGATTTTTTTTACGTGCGCAACAATACACACGGGAATCCGATCTCACTACCCAGAGACCAGGGGAAATTTTGTTACTAGAAGTCCATGTGATAAAATCCCGGCCCTCACCGGGGCTTGAACCCGGGACCTCCAGCACTCGAGGCGGACACCATACGTCGAGACAACTCATCTCCCAAGAAGTTGTTACTTTTAAGTAATATCTGCCGTTCGCAGATGGAGTGAAAATAACATCTGTCTGGGATGTGAGTTAAAGTAATGACAGAACCGGTAAGGTGAGCAACCGCCCTATTGATTCATTAGAATGTGTTTCTTTCATGGAGCCGCACAGTCGTGATTTTGCCACACCATCTAGTCATATTTAGCATAACAATTATGGTCGTCACTAGGAAGAAGGAAATATCACAGTATATACAAGTAACTGGGAATATTCTTAAACAAGCGATAAAAATAAAAATATAAAAATAAAAAATAAAAAGATGTCATTTGCAACAAGAAAAAGAGTGCTACACAGAGACTGTACTTTTGAATGGATGTGAAGCGTGGACAATGAGCTTACAAGCTGAAGAACATCTGATGGCTAAGAAAATGTGGTTTCTGAGGAAAATGCAAAGAATACCATGGACAGACAGAGAAACCAATGACCAAGTCCTACACAAAACAAATGAAAACCATAAACTTATTCGAGTAATTAGATGTAGACAGTCACAATTTTTCCGACAAGTTATGAGAAGAAATAAATTGGAGAACTAGGTGACAATTGGCAAGTAAATGTCTGGATGGCTTGACCACGTGGTAGGGTCGAGACAAGAACACAGAGCTTATCCACGGCTCTGGTGATCGCGTGAGATGGTGTAACATGACCGCCCACGCTTATCGGCATGGCATATGATGATGATGACGAGTGTATTAATAATTGATTCCTTCATTCTCCAATTTTCTTATCTACAAAGTAGAATAGATTTGCCATTTAGAGATAAATATTCCAAGTTTGGACATCGTTATCAGGTGTCCTGCTAACTGGTGTAGGTGTTACTGTCTCTCAACAGATCTCAGTCTCTGGCACTGTGGGTCAACTCTGCTGATGAGATTCCTCCATGTCACCTCCTCAACCCATCAAACATTTCTCTCGGGCCACCTCTAGCGCTTTTCCTACTGATCTGTCCAGTCGTCACGATGTTGTCCGATAACTCCCTTCATATTTATTTTATGACAAAGAACAAATTACGCCGCGTTGACTCGTTCTTATATTTGTATATAATGTTCTACTTTCTCGAGCCTTTCCCAGGTAATTGTTCTTACTTGCTCTGGCAGTTGAAGGTATTCGCAACATTTGTGTCAGGAACCACACCTCTATTACTTCCAAGCTCTTCCTAACTAATGTCTACATTCACATTCCAAGATTCACTGCCATACAGTAAAACAGGTTCTATACAGCGGTTCTGTACTCTCTCTTTGACATTCAGTGATAGCGACGTACTGCAAAAGATCATTTTCATTTTCAGAAATGCAGCTTCTGCTTGACCTATTCTGCTCTTAACTGATTCTGTGCCAGACAAAATGCAGGTTTGGACCAAACATGGTACATAATTTAAATGACAAAGTATTATAATGTTTATTTCCATTCCATGGGCACTGAAATTGCAAAGATACCACGAAACAAAACAAATAGCACAATGACGCTAGTATGGCTATATATCATCATTCTGTCCAAATGGGAGTTCACAATTGGGGATATATTATCTATCGCAGTGGTTATCAACCTTTCGTGGCCCATGCACCCCTTCACCATATGTTCAGAATGTCATTCCCCCCATAAATCCTCCTTCCCCTTACATAGTATACGTGACAATGGACGCTAAATTTAATAACACATACTTGATCAAGTCTTGACGTCTAAATAAAACATGATTTGCGGGTCTACTTACGTTATAAAACGAATTTCAGAAGGGCGAGAAGTACAGAACCGTAAAGTATGGAGGGAATAACAATATCAAATAATCGGTTCTTGTATTAACGCGATCTTGGTTATACATCGAAGTACAATTGTTCCTGCAGCGAGAGGCCGTCGTCATTTGGGGGTGACAGGGTCGAATCTCAGTCGGTAACTATTGCTTTCATTTTTATGTTGTCTAATGCGCCCTCTGTAGATCTCCGTGGCTAAGGGCTTGCTGACGCGATTTGTAAGCCCGCTTACCTGCGTTCGAAACAAAGCTGCGACCGCTTTAGCAGCAGACCGCGTCGCGTTGGGTCTTAACGTAAACTTGCCATGGCATCAACAGCAGCGTTGCTTGCTTGCGTTCGCTGTCTGTGAATTCCAGCGAGAAGTCCTGTATGTCGGATGAAGACATCCTGTTGTCCAACATCAGTGTGATGTCATACCGAACTGAGGTTTGCGTGAGTATCCGTTGTTCCATGTCTGGCTTATTGGTGTGCAGACTGGTGGTTCCTCGCCGTACAGGCAGACACTCTCCGACTTCGGAGGAATCAGCGATCCTACAACGTTAGCCACGGCCACGAAGGGACCTGTTACCCAGGACGCACGACTAGCACGTGTCAGTAGGTCTTGGCCAGTATAGGACCAGGCCCTGGTGCCTTGGAAACACCTCTGCGTCCCAAAAGCAGCAGTAAAATGCTGGTGTTGACAGCGATGTCCTGTAAATAGGATATGCAACAACAACAAAATGTACGCCCTCTAGTCTCTACTTTCTCCTTCTCACTTCTCTGAGCGCCAAACTATACTATGTGTGTTTATTTATGAACTATATGACAGAAAAGATGTTTTAATGGAAAACCCGTTACTGTGGCTGCATATTCAAACGAGATGAGTTTAAGGAAAGTGGCTATATTTGGACTGCTATCTAGTACAAGGAGATTGCGAAGCTGGCTTGCTACTTAGTGAAAGAAGAGATGGACCGTGAGTTTTGAGAGAAAATAACATTCCGGTATACTTTGCCAACTAGGGAAAGATTAAACGGGAGATGTGTTGAACCAGAATTTAAACACACACAGATACACACAAACTCGCGCGCGCGCGCGCGCGCGTGCACACACACACACACTCAGAGAGAGAGAGTGAGAGAGAGAGAGAGAGAGAGAGAGAGAGAGAGAGAGAGAGAGAGAGAGAGAGAGAGAGAGAGAGAGAGAGAGAGATAAGTGGGGAGAGATACTTTACTTCGCTCTTAGGACATTCAGAATTCCGATATTTACAAAAGACAGTGCAATTATTGATTCTGCAATATCAACAGACTACCCACTTGATGTTTTTGATCCACCTTATTGTTCATTGATCTTGATTCGATTCTTCAGGTTGCTTTTGCGAGTCACCGTAAGCAAAGTGAAGTTGTGAGTCATCATAAACAAAGTAAAGTTGCGAATCATCGTAAGCAAAGTCCAACATAAATAAAGTAAAGTTGTGAGTCACCAAAAGCAAAGTTGCGAGTCATCATCAACAAAGCAAAGTTGTGAGTTTAAAAAAAAGTTCAGTTGCATTACCTTTACAGGGCGTCGCAGTCAGCACCAGTATTTCTTGCTGTTGTGATCTCTTGGCAAGGTCACGTTCAGTAGTTTGCCATTGCTTTCTGAACGACCGACACCCATACCATTTCGTAAAAAAAAAGCCAACACAAGGCAGTCTGCCGCCGTCAGCTGTGTTTAGAAAGCGGGTATACGGAATTACGAACTGCGTCCGTCATCCCTTCGCCATGGAGCGAAGTTGTGAGTTACCGTTAGTAAATTTCCCCGTAAACAAAGTTGTGAGTGACCATAAACAAAGTGAAGTTGCGAATCACCATAAGCAAAGTTCACCGCAAGCAAAATTCACCGTAAGCAAAATTCACCGTAAGCAAAGTAAAGTAGGCTAGATCCAGCCGGTAGCCCAGGTCAGTTCTGAAACATGCTCGCCAAGATGGGGATTTAAACACAAGACTGCCGGCCCACCAGGCAAGCGGTCTAGCCACTGCACTACAACTGCGCCCATTATCTAGTCTGCCTGAACATAAATCAAGATTAGGCATTAGGCCACAAAAATGTGTCGTCCTAACGCTAAAGCTGGCGTCTAGCTTGGGTGTCCATATAGGTACAAAACACTGTGTCCTGCTCTACTTCGCCGAGTCCTTTACCCGGGCACACGGTGTCAGGCGTATTTGATTACCCCGACAATCAGCCGGGCTACAATACCCGTCATTCAAGCCTCGGAGCTTGTCGGGAAAATGATACACAGATGGGAAGCTTGTACTTGGCGGAAGGGGGATGATGAGGAGCCGGAAGATTTGTCGAGTTAAACTGGCTTTTGTAGCCCGTTGTCCGAGGCGAGGGGGACATACTTCATATGGCTGGTATTTTGCGTTTCTGTCCAACAGAACAATGGTGGACCAAGGGGACATTCCGGCTTGATGAAAGGCACAATAAAACTCACACCTTTAACTGAAAGTGTGGGCCCAGAGCTCAGCTGATTCAGACGAAGTTTTGTGGGAACTGCTTTCACCCAGAGAAGACAGGCGCAGGATGGCAATGGCAATGGGAATATGGTGCTAGGTCAATTTTGTCTTGATCAATCAGCACACGAACGTTTATTACTGAGGCTCGTAAGGGAAGCAAGGTGTGGTAACGCTGTAATCTACCATGCATGTAGTGTTGTTTGTCCATCAAGAATGGTGATGACAATTCATTTCATCCAGTGGGGTTGAAAGTTTGGAGCCGTGAGTTCTAAGATGGCTGGTGCAGTAAAAAATAAAACTAAATAAGGTTGGCGTGGCAATGGCTACTTCATCGCATAGAAAACTGTACATGCAAAGCCAAACCAACCGTGAACAAGTCTACAAAAAGGGACAGAAAAATAACCCCGCGAACCAAGATGAAAGGATGCCATTCTCCTTGATATATCCTGTTGGTGGTAGTCTAGTTGTTCTAATGCCACCTTCACTCCACATTGGAACGGGTATTAATCCAGACCAGTGAAAATGGCAGTGTCCTTTGTGCCAAGTAGCAAGTGCGAGTTAATGACGTAAATTAAATAGAGTAAAGAATTCCAGAACAGAAATGCTAGTAATGCGAAGGAAGTGACGTAACAACACAGAATCGTCACACGGCAATGTCAATAGAAACAACAGACTTGCTTGGGAGATTATAGGAAACGGTCGCAGATATCGATTTGGAGAATAATAGGTTGGCTGTAGGTTGGCTTCACGTCGCATTCGTGGCTGGATAGATACCTATATAGTGAGAGACGACAGTCATAACAGCAGTGAGCGAATAGGCAAGCGAACGATGGGGAAAACTAGATGTAGCGAAGCGGCGGAAAGGAGACTTTGATGGAGTGACAGAAGGACGCCGAAGGACGGATAGGGATCGTGTTGATATGTATATCAACCAAGCTGAGCACGTAACATAAAGCTTAATTTATATATTCTCGATGCTGACCTGGTAAGACAGGCACTTCGAGTAGTTAATATTTTTCGTCGCACTAAGCTCATGCGCTGAGTTATTAAACAGCGTTTGTAATTTTAATCGTCAAAGGAGTCGGCTTCCGCCATTCTGTTACAGTTGGCTCTGAAACTGCTATTCAATGCGAGCTGAGTTTGTATTATTTGTTGAGAACGTTCATCACCCCTTAATCACAATATAGCACTTTGACAAGAGGAAAGAGTGATCACCCTTGTGAGTGCCCCTTGCCCTTGCGTCAAAAAAAAAGACAAAATTCCCATTCCTAAATGGGCCTCCCTATAGCCTGATTGCGGTAAATTTATAAATATGTTGAGACCACGTTACGAGTGTGAATGTCAGTTTCTGGCAACAAAATACGCCTTGTCTGTTATGGCAGTTATCGGGTGTTAGTGACCCTTTCTAAGATTTGAATCCACAACGTCACAAGTCTTACAAGACAAAGCTTTCCTTCCTGTATACCACTGACATACGCAGCTTTGTGACTTAGTTATTTTTCATCTAAATACCAACTTAAGGATTTCATGGCCGCGGAATTCTCGGCGCCTAGGGCGAAATGCTATCTAGGTGGTGTCGCTAAAGCTGCTCCACGAAGGAATTAAGGAATTAGTTGTTGGGGAGAATTGGCTTCAACTACCTCGTGTTGCAACAGTCGATGCCTGGTATGTCCTTTTAATTAGTACAAAACGATGAAAGAGTGCAACCGTGGGCAGACAGGCGACTGACAAGAGGGGAAGGTGCTTTTGACATTGATTTGTACCTTAAGACCACCGGCTCTGTTCGTAACACAGCTGCGGGCGATCTGGAAGCAGACTGCCTTGCATTGGTTTCCTATACAAAGATTTGAATGCCAGTCGTTCATAAAGCTATGGCAAACTACTGAATGTAAACTTGCCAAGAAATCACGAAAGCCAAACAATGCTAGGGTTGACTGTGATGTCCTGTAAAGGATACGCAACTAAGTAATCTTGATTGATTCATTCAGTAACATCTCCTTTGCAGAACCTCTCTCCTATAACAACCTTCCGGAAAACTTGGGGCATATGCAAGATGCCCCGCGTCCGATACATCCATCTCAAGATCATCTGCCACATCCTGCAACCATCGTCTCTTTGGCCGTTCTCTTCCTCTCTTCTCAGGCATACACCCCTCATTATTGTTCTCCCCAAACCTTCGTAAAGTTTCAAGTGACCAAGGTATTTCAGTTTCCTTTACGTATGATTATCTATTGTTAACTAGTTCATGGAATATATTTGTTCTTGTGTCTTTCCCTGAACACGCTAGGTCGAGTGATTGTCTTAGTGGTTGTGACGTCAGCAGTCGGAAACGTGTGATCGCGATTGCATAGACAGGGGCAGATAATTGTGCACGTGGGGGGGGGGGGGAAAGAGAAAACAAAGAGAGGCGGGGGGGGGGGGAAGAGGGGGGGGATACAATTTGGCTAGAAGAACTCACGACTTTAAGCCTCTTTCACCCGGCAAGGTTAACTCGGTCAACAAATGCCCGCAGAGGTCGGATGTGTGGGCCTAAAGGCGCAAGTATCGCAGCTTTGCTGTAAACAGGCACAACACAATGACGTCCGAAAAATCTCCCCGGATGAACGAAGAAGAAGAAGAAGAAGAAGAAGAAGAAGAAGAAGAAGAAGAAGAAGAAGAAGAAGAAGAAGAAGAAGAAGAAGAAGAAGAAGAAGAAGAAGAAGAAGAAGAAGAAGAAGAAGAAGAAGAAGAAGAAACCTCTTTCTGTGATGCTAACCTCGTGTTCAGTATAAAGTCGGCCAATGTCCCTTTCCCGTGTTCGTTAGCGCTAAATATACTTCTCGTTTTTTGGTGATTCATTCATAATATTTCATTAAACCTTCATCTCGAATTTCTTGTAGGATCTGACCAGCCTGGCACTGGATCTCTGAAGTTGTCCAAAGACTCAACTTTCATATACGGTTCTTAAAGACGCTGAAGTAATACTTATGAGACACAATACTGGTTTATTGTAGATGGGCAGAATGCACCGAAGAGCTGGCTGTATGAAGTTAACACGCCCGATACACTGATTCGCTACAATGTAGGTCCACCGAAACTTATTGCAGAAGTTGGGGGTGCGCAACGTTATATGCAGGAAGGAAAAGAATCCAGAAAAGGCAACAATACATTAGAGGAAATTGAGGTCTGAGATATTTTAGGATCGAATTAATTTTGTTTTTAAAGTTAGTTGCATGCCCTTTACAAGAAGTCGCAGTCAACCCCAAATTATTTTTTTTTGGGGGGGGGGGGGGGGGTAGGGTGTTTGTGATTTCTTGATTTCTTGGACACTTTACTTTCAGTAGTTTGTCATTGCTTTCTAATGACCCACACTCATACCCCTGTATGAAAACAAGCTCAAGGCGGTCTGCTTCCAAATCGCCCGCAGCGGTGTTTCGAATGCGGTCTGCGAGATTGCGAACTGCGTTTGTAAACTCTGCGCCACGGCGCGACGATGAAAGAATAAAACAATCTCTAAATGACAAGTTTAATACTTTATTACTTAATTTCGTTAGATGTATTTGACATGTTTAATACTGTAATTTTTAATTTCTATTGCGGGGGATCGGCAGGAGTTCTGGAAGAATCTCAAAACTGAGAGGGAAGACCACGAGAACTTTTAATCAGATAGCGATGGGAACGATTAATAGTGTGTCCTGGGTGCAGTGATGTCGGTTCTTTAATCAACTCAACTCAAATTTTTAATTTCTATAGACGTGTATGACATTTTTATACTGTGATACTTAATATTTCACAACTTATATCTTAACATAGCAAAATCTCAAAGATAATGCATACAGATAAAACTACTACGGAGAAAGTAATATATGTTAATTAGGAAAGATTGGAGGTGATGGAAAATTTTGATTATCTTGGGTCATTGATTAACAACAATGGCGACACAATGAAAGAAATTAAACGACGACTATCAATTGCTGTTGAAAGACTAAAACAACTGAATAAATTATGGAGCGGGACAGATAGAACTATAAAAATTAGATTTTTAAGAGCATGCATCTTTCCCATTGCAAAATACGCCTGTGAGACCTGGACACTTACTAAACAAGCTGAACAGCGCATAAATGACTTTGAATATAAATGTTATAGACGGGTTCTAAGAATATCTTGGGTAAAGAAAAGATCAAATGCATCAATACTTCAAGTGCTGAATATAGAAGAGAGTTGGCTATTAAAGACGATAAAATAAATTAAACTGATATATTTTGGTCACTTGAAACGTCTTAAAATTTTGGCGAGAACAATAATAGAGGGGTATATACCTGGGAAGAGAAGAAGAGGAAGGCTAAAAGGGAAAATGGGTGCAGGATGTGGCGGATGATCTCCAGATGGGTGTATCGGACGCGGGACATCTTGCTTATGATAAAGAAGTTTTCCAGAAGGTTGTTATTGGAGCGAGGTTCTGCAAAGGACATGCTACTGAATGAATGAATGAACTTAATTTCAATAGATGTATATGATATGTTTATACTGTAATACTTAATGTATATAGACGTATATGACGTGTTTTACACTGTAATACTTAATTTATACAGACGTATATGACGTGTTTTATACTGTAACACTTAATTTATATAGACGTATATGACACATGATGTACTGTAATACTTATTGTATATAGACGTATATGACGTGTTTTATACTGTAATACTTAATTTATACAGACGTATATGACGTGTTTTATACTGTAATACTTAATTTACATAGACGTATATGACGTGTTTTATACTGCATTACTTAATTTATAAAGCCGTGTATGACATATGATGTACTGTAATACTTAATTTACATAGACGTATATGACGTGTTTTATACTGCATTACTTAATTTATAAAGCCGTGTATGACATATGATGTACTGTAATACTTAATTTCTATAGACACATATGACATATTTAATATCGTAATACGAGGGCAAGCTAATAAGTAAGTCACAATGGCTGTAGACAAATAACTAAACACGATAACAACTTGAAACCAGTTTATTTTTATACATACATTGTCCCTTTATTTCTCAACATAATTTCTACCAAGTGCATCGTTTTATCGGTCCTCCCAAATCGGTATAGAACTGCGTGCTCTGTTTTCTAAACCACGTTTTCACTTCGCATTCAACTTCGGCGTCACTCGCGAAATGTCTCCCGCCAAGGTGGGTTTTCAGTGGATTTAGCCCCTAGGGATTTCCCGTAAAGCGGTGCATAGCTGGGTAAAAAATAGTTACTTGGGCGAGTCAATAAGTAAGTCACAAAGTTCTGTGGGATGGCAGGTAAATGAAAACAAAGCACGCAGTTCTATGCAATCGGTTTGGGAGGACTGATAAAACGATGGGATAAATGCATCAATGTTGGTGGAAATTATGTTGAGAAATAAAGGGACAATGTATGTACTAAAATAAACTAGTTTCAATCTGTTATCATGGTTAGTTACTGTTCTACAGCCATTTGTGACCTACTTATAAACTTGTCTCGTAATTAATGTCTATAGATGTATATGACATGTTCATACAGTAATACTTAATTTCTATAGACGTATATGAAAGTAGCCAGATGCTTTAAACTGAAGATCATCGCACAATCAAATGAGTCACGTGCTACGGCGAATAACCGTGGGAAGAGTACTCAAGTTTAAACCAGGAATTAATACAGATTGGTTGCGGTCACTGACACAAACAATGTTATAAGGACAGCGTGGCCGTATGGATAAGATCACCTGTTCTTAAACATCCGGTGTACTGACACAAACAATGTTATGGGGGTCAGCATGACAGAATGGATAAGATCGCCCGTTCTTAAACATCCGGTGTACTCACACAAACAATGTTATGAGGACAGCTTAGCCGTGTGGATAGTGTGGCAGGACAGCCCGGCAGCATCATAATTACACAAGTTTTCAAGGAATTACAGAGCCCACAATATTTTTCTAAAAGTCTCTAAAAGAATAAACGTTCCCCAGAAGAGGATAAAAACGTAAGAGAAAAATACAGAGTCACTTAGAGCCCGCACTATCATTTTTACTACATTGGTAGATCAAAGCAACGTCTGGTCTCTACATCTAAGAGATTTTCCCTTTGATGTTCTGATCAACCAGACATCGCGGAGCCAGTCAGTTGAGATTGACGTGTTAGTTTAGAATCAAGAGGGTCAGACAGACCCGTCTGAAATAATACATGGCAGTGCTACTCAGGGGAAAACCCCGTGGGATCCAAAGACGGCAATTTAATGCAGGCCTAACACCTATCTAAAAGTCCAGACTTTGTGGAGCCGGGACGTCTGTAATTGCCACCACAAAGGAGCAATTAGGACCAGATGCTTAACACCTCTCCGCAATACTACGGGGCAAAGTAGAAACACATGGCTGACACATTCATGCCAGCAACCGGGAAGGCTGGTGTTACCAGCCTATTGGAATGTAATGACGCAATTGCATTGCCGCCAAAGCAGGTTTCATTGTTTCAGGCGTGGGGGGCATCGGTCAATTTGATTGACACATGAAACTACCCTTCACAGGAAAGGAGGAGGGGTGAAAAGAATTTGGCACTTAATCCATCTAGGTAAATCGTCCTACATGAAAAATAGGTGGAGCTAACAGGAACTTGGACATATTAATTAACCAACCTGGAAACTAGCCAGGAATTGAATAGAATAAAACGACATGCATGGCCAGCAAGACTTCAGACGCAAATTCACAATAGCATTCTTAGGATACCTACTGGAGAAATATTAACATTTCGTTCTGTTGGACTTCTGTACGAAGTCGTATGACAGGATTTCCTAGCTATAACCCAGGTAAGACCATTACTCTGATTAGTTGTCTGCTAGTCTGAAGGCTTGTGTAGTTTCGTGTTCTGCATATTCTCCCAAACTTTACACTGGTGGATTTTCTTTGTACTTAATGTTCCAGTTCTAGCTTTACGATTTCACTGAGAACTATTTTCGTCTTTCATTCACCACTTGGTTGTCTGATTTGTTGTATGTGATAATTTGGAGAAATCCATTATCCAAGCTACATGAGCGTGTGGCTTATGCATGTACAGGAGATACATTTAGATTCATCCTGTATGATGTTAAACATTGGGGAGACTGACTACTTAGGAGAAATTCCTGAGAGCTACCAGTCTCTTGATAGCGTCCAATTAACATTGATTATTTGGACCAACACTTTGAGTGCCTACCAAGATTATGGTGAAACCACTTGGTTTGAGGAATGGCACCAGTTCACCTTGTCTGCATGATGTCTGCATGAGGACAGACATGACTTAGGACATTCAATATCCCAGACAGATTCAGGGAAGGCATTTAATGTTCGACAGGACTGTGCGACCAGCCCTTCCGACAAGACAGTATGAATGAATCAGAAAGGGACAGAGTAAGTGAGGTGAACTTATATGGGAAACACCACATTACATAAATGTATATGAATATGTATGTTTTGAGCTATAGATGTTCTAAAGGGTTTTATGAATATATACATATATATTTATTTATTTAGAACTGATATATGTTTATGTAACATGCCATCATCTATCATCATACCATCATATATTATAACTTGTATGTATGTTTATATGAATGTATAGACATATGTGTGTGAGATGTGTAGACGTAGATACTACCCATCTCCGTTCGTTTCATTCCAGATCTCTTAGGAGCAATGGACAGTCAACAACCCATGTCAGGAAGTGACTTAGCCTTGTGAGGGACCAATTTGGACTCCTTCAATCTGACAGTGAACTGCGTCTCACTGGGGGAAGCATGACCTATGTGCTTCTGAGCTTTTCAGCCAGATGAGTTACGTATACCATAATATAATCATCATCATCATATGATCATCAATAGCAATAATAAACACAGTTGTTGTATTTTAAAACTCAATTTGTCCGTATAATTCTAAATGTTTATAAATGTTTGTGTAGCTTAATCAAGTACACACATTATTGTATCATTTAGTGGGGGTTCGCACATATTATCCAGAAGTGGGAATCTATGTCCGGGAGGTATCTTGCCTATGCAGTCATAAGTAACCAGATTACGTTGCATGTCTTAACTCCTCCTTTCTCACTTCTGGTGATACCAAGTACAGCCAAAACTATATAGATATATTCTATCTTCAACGAGCCACTTCTTGGCTGTTTTCTTGAGTATCAGGGACAGTGTCTTAAATCAGCATAAAAGACATTAGTTCCACGTTTTCTCTCTGGGATCTGGGTGGTAACTAGTCCCTTCTGACAGAGTTAGGGGATCTTAAACTGCATCCAGAACTAAACACCAGTAGAAGAAAATGATTTTGGCTGAGTGGTTGCCCATCTGGGATCTACCCCCAGCCAGTTGGTGACATATTGGGGGCTCGTCCGGGAGTAAACCCTAGAACATATTGGTCTGTTCGCCCGCTATAGAATCCGGGAGTAAACCCTAGAACACTTTGGTTCGCTCGCAAGGAACAAACCTATTTCAAATCTGTTAGTCTGGTATTATTCCGGTCTTGCCCATGGATAGAACCTAGGTCATTCTCACTTACATTCTTAGCAGCATTAGTTAGTTATAATTTATTTCTAATGTAATAGCTTGCTTGATTGTAGGCAAGATTTTGACACAGGACTTCTCATCCATGATAGAATCAGAGAATAAATTCTAGACTATTGATTTTCATAAACCATTCTTTCATTCTTCACCCATTACATTTGCTAAGTATTAACTTAGGAATTTGTTTCTAGGGAAGTTTGTAGAATTTAAATAACTTGTTAAAAAGTTAATAACGGATAATATCATATGAGTTAATTTACATCATTCACCACTGTAGAATTAATAATCACATTAATTAGTGATATTAATTAGTTTATTGATGATTTACTTGATGATTATTTTGATTACATGCTTTATCATTTGATTTAATCATGAATAATTTGATAATGCTTAGTTAATTCAGTGTATGACGGACTGCTTTGCATCAACTTTCTCACTCAAATTCACTACTATCATTCTCATAGCAGTGTCTGTTCCTCTTGTCACTATCCTGCTCTAGCATAAATCTGACTAGCTCTCTGTAGGGTAATAATATAATTACTTACCTGAGTTTAAGCTGAGAAGAGATCATGGATGCACGCACAGATTTCTTAGAGTCCGCTAGAGGATGGAGCATAAGGCTCGGCTTAGTAGGAGAGAAGCTAGAACTATTTATTAGAGAAGAAATGGATTGGTGGGACAAAGAAGATGAGCAGATGATGAAAAGAGTTGCAGAATTAGAAGCAGATATGCGTCACAAAGCTGAAGAAGATGAGATGAAGAAGAAGCAAATTGAAATACTGAACGTGGAGGAATCTACCAGCTCGATTGAGGAAAAGCCAATCACTCAAGCCGAAACTCTGATAGAAAGCGGGGAAGCTGACCGTCACAAAGAAGAGGCATGCATTCCTTCGCAAATCCCCATGGCTCAGAAAAACAAAAACTTGCGCACAGAAAGGCAGATGCTTCCCTCGCCTATTCCTAAAAATATTAAAAATAAACGGAATAGGAATAAATGTACCAAGCGTTCGGTAAACAGTCACAAACGTGATAAATGTTTACACCGCAATGAAAGCGGATTAGCTGGCTTGGCAACCCAGCAATCTCAGGAGCTTCCTAAGACTTCCCAAAGGAGAAAAATCCAGGAGGAGGAGGACCTGAGGAAAACTATTAAAGAGATCGAAGGCGAGACCTTACCCGACTCTTTTATTCCCTTCAGTTCAGAGAAACTAGGAGTGGAAATGAATTCAACTGAGACCGGAATGGATGTAAAACAGGATTCCATTGTTTCTCACGGTGTGGCCACACAAGATGAAATAATTATCAGTTTGAATTACTTATCTCAGGTGGGATATGGCATTGAAAATGACATCCCACAACATTCACTTCTATTGGATTTGGAACAAGAAAACCAGACCAGGGAGAGAATACCTCAATTGGACTTGGCACAAGAGAGCCCAGCCATGGAGGACAAACAAGACACGGAGGAGAATTCTTACGATGTCAGTATCTTGGAGTCTTTCGAAAAGGAAACTCAAGATACACAAAGCATTCATGTAGGTTATACCACGGACTCTGATTCAGGGACGATAAACATGTCTGCTAACAACAAAGAAGAAAATACTTCTTTGGACAGGATGAAGGTAATGCCTATCATCAACACAGCTGAAGCTAACAGGGGATCACAAATGATGGACTCTGCAGCGGAACAAAACCGGAGCGGTTGGTATACTCAACACTCAGGACCTTGTTTACCTTTCACTTCAACCAATGTTGGATGGGGAGAACAGCTGTTTATGTATACTTCTACAAGGAGTGATACAAATTCACAGTTCTTGGGGAACAACATGATTTCTCAAAGCTGGACAACTTCTACTAGCCTTATACTTTCAAACACAGATTCAAAATGGAACTCTGTTGAAGAGGAACGCACCTGGATAAATAATTATCGAAGGAAGAAAACTCTTAAATCAAGAGGTAGTAAACTGACATCCTACCAAGAAAGAGGCAAGTATGAGTTGAATGCACATCATAAAATTATGATGTTTAGCAAATTTCCTGCCAAAAGGAGGAGATTAAAGGATTTTATTATGATCTTTGGCCGACGGAGAAAAAGAAAATGGAGCAACATTACTGCGACCAATTCTTTTAAGAAAACACTGATGGCACTTCCTCTGCTTATAGGACAAGGGCCAGAAATTGAGTGGACAATAGCAGTCTCTCTGCGGCGCAGGAGAATCTTGTTATACATTTTGCAATTTCCCAGCTGGGAAAAAGTAAAACCTCCAGAGGACAGGACATTACCGAGCAATAGCCCGGAAATCCGACACAACACCAGGAGCAAAGATTTGCAAGATTTATCCTGGGAGAATGGACATGGGATATTTCTTTTGACTCATAGAACATCCCACTGCCACAAAGAATATTGGGAACCCAGACTGGGAGGCAGTTGGAGAACGGAGAGAACTTAGATACATTCTTGAATGCTGCCGAGGCTCTGTTATAGGCTTCATTAATGAACCTACTTAAATTGGAGAGCTATGTGGCAGGACAGCCCGGCAGCATCATAATTACACAAGTTTTCAAGGAATTACAGAGCCCACAATATTTTTCTAAAAGTCTCTAAAAGAATAAACGTTCCCCAGAAGAGGATAAAAACGTAAGAGAAAAATACAGAGTCACTTAGAGCCCGCACTATCATTTTTACTACATTGGTAGATCAAAGCAACGTCTGGTCTCTACATCTAAGAGATTTTCCCTTTGATGTTCTGATCAACCAGACATCGCGGAGCCAGTCAGTTGAGATTGACGTGTTAGTTTAGAATCAAGAGGGTCAGACAGACCCGTCTGAAATAATACATGGCAGTGCTACTCAGGGGAAAACCCCGTGGGATCCAAAGACGGCAATTTAATGCAGGCCTAACACCTATCTAAAAGTCCAGACTTTGTGGAGCCGGGACGTCTGTAATTGCCACCACAAAGGAGCAATTAGGACCAGATGCTTAACACCTCTCCGCAATACTACGGGGCAAAGTAGAAACACATGGCTGACACATTCATGCCAGCAACCGGGAAGGCTGGTGTTACCAGCCTATTGGAATGTAATGACGCAATTGCATTGCCGCCAAAGCAGGTTTCATTGTTTCAGGCGTGGGGGGCATCGGTCAATTTGATTGACACATGAAACTACCCTTCACAGGAAAGGAGGAGGGGTGAAAAGAATTTGGCACTTAATCCATCTAGGTAAATCGTCCTACATGAAAAATAGGTGGAGCTAACAGGAACTTGGACATATTAATTAACCAACCTGGAAACTAGCCAGGAATTGAATAGAATAAAACGACATGCATGGCCAGCAAGACTTCAGACGCAAATTCACAATAGCATTCTTAGGATACCTACTGGAGAAATATTAACATTTCGTTCTGTTGGACTTCTGTACGAAGTCGTATGACAGGATTTCCTAGCTATAACCCAGGTAAGACCATTACTCTGATTAGTTGTCTGCTAGTCTGAAGGCTTGTGTAGTTTCGTGTTCTGCATATTCTCCCAAACTTTACACTGGTGGATTTTCTTTGTACTTAATGTTCCAGTTCTAGCTTTACGATTTCACTGAGAACTATTTTCGTCTTTCATTCACCACTTGGTTGTCTGATTTGTTGTATGTGATAATTTGGAGAAATCCATTATCCAAGCTACATGAGCGTGTGGCTTATGCATGTACAGGAGATACATTTAGATTCATCCTGTATGATGTTAAACATTGGGGAGACTGACTACTTAGGAGAAATTCCTGAGAGCTACCAGTCTCTTGATAGCGTCCAATTAACATTGATTATTTGGACCAACACTTTGAGTGCCTACCAAGATTATGGTGAAACCACTTGGTTTGAGGAATGGCACCAGTTCACCTTGTCTGCATGATGTCTGCATGAGGACAGACATGACTTAGGACATTCAATATCCCAGACAGATTCAGGGAAGGCATTTAATGTTCGACAGGACTGTGCGACCAGCCCTTCCGACAAGACAGTATGAATGAATCAGAAAGGGACAGAGTAAGTGAGGTGAACTTATATGGGAAACACCACATTACATAAATGTATATGAATATGTATGTTTTGAGCTATAGATGTTCTAAAGGGTTTTATGAATATATACATATATATTTATTTATTTAGAACTGATATATGTTTATGTAACATGCCATCATCTATCATCATACCATCATATATTATAACTTGTATGTATGTTTATATGAATGTATAGACATATGTGTGTGAGATGTGTAGACGTAGATACTACCCATCTCCGTTCGTTTCATTCCAGATCTCTTAGGAGCAATGGACAGTCAACAACCCATGTCAGGAAGTGACTTAGCCTTGTGAGGGACCAATTTGGACTCCTTCAATCTGACAGTGAACTGCGTCTCACTGGGGGAAGCATGACCTATGTGCTTCTGAGCTTTTCAGCCAGATGAGTTACGTATACCATAATATAATCATCATCATCATATGATCATCAATAGCAATAATAAACACAGTTGTTGTATTTTAAAACTCAATTTGTCCGTATAATTCTAAATGTTTATAAATGTTTGTGTAGCTTAATCAAGTACACACATTATTGTATCATTTAGTGGGGGTTCGCACATATTATCCAGAAGTGGGAATCTATGTCCGGGAGGTATCTTGCCTATGCAGTCATAAGTAACCAGATTACGTTGCATGTCTTAACTCCTCCTTTCTCACTTCTGGTGATACCAAGTACAGCCAAAACTATATAGATATATTCTATCTTCAACGAGCCACTTCTTGGCTGTTTTCTTGAGTATCAGGGACAGTGTCTTAAATCAGCATAAAAGACATTAGTTCCACGTTTTCTCTCTGGGATCTGGGTGGTAACTAGTCCCTTCTGACAGAGTTAGGGGATCTTAAACTGCATCCAGAACTAAACACCAGTAGAAGAAAATGATTTTGGCTGAGTGGTTGCCCATCTGGGATCTACCCCCAGCCAGTTGGTGACAGATAGGATCGCCCGTTTTTAAACATCCGGCGTACTGACATAAACAATGTTATGAGGACAGCTTGGCCGCATGGATGAGATCTCGTGTTCTCAAACATCCGGTTTACCGAACAAACAACGTTATGGGGTCAGCTTGGCCGTATGGATAAGATCGCCCGTTCTTAAACATCCGGTTTACCCAACAAAGGCTTTTGATAGAGTAAGACATGTCAACATTGTGGATATGCTTGCAGATCTACAAATTGATGGGAAAGACATTAGACTTATAAAAAACATATATTGGAAACAACAAGCTGCCATAAGAATTGATAATGAAGTAGGACAATACCAACCTATTAAGAGAGGTGTTAGGCAGGGATGTGTAATGTCTCCAGATCTTTTTTCCTTATACAGTGAAAATATTTTCAGAAATGTAGAAGACCTAAATGGAATCAGCATTGGAGGACGAAACATAAATAACATTAGATATGCAGATGATACAGTATTGATTGCAGACAATGCGCAGGATCTGCAACAATTAGTAGACGCTGTGGTTGTACACAGTGAGCAGCTGGGGTTGGAATTAAATTGTAGGAAGACACAGGTTATGGTCGTCACTAGGAAGAACGAAGTACCACAATGTAATATACAAGTAAATGGGAATATTCTTCAACAAGTGAATCGGTTCAATTATCTCGGAACAGTCATAACATCTGATGGCAGATGCCTTGAAGAGATTAGAACAAGAATCGCCATTGCGAAAGTAGCCTTTAGCAAGATGAAAAACATTCTGACCAATAAAATGATGTCAATTGAAACGAGAAAAAGAGTGTTGAGGGGATACATAGAGCCTGTTCTTTTGTATGGATGTGAAACTTGGACAATGTGCAGTCAAGCTGAAAAACATCTGATGGCTGCAGAAATGTGGTTTCTGAGGAAAATGCAAAGAATACCATGGACAGATAGAAAAACCAATGACCAAGTACTACAAGAGACAAATGAAAATCGTAGATTGATTAGAGAAATTAGACGTAGACAGTCAAAATTTTTTGGACATGTTATGAGAAGAAATGGACTGGAGAACTTGGTTTCAGCTGGCAAGATCGAGGGGAACAGACCAAGAGGAAGACCGAGAGGAAAATACCTGGATGGCTTGGCCACATGGCATGGACGAGACAGGAACACTGAGCTGATCCACGACTCTGGTGATCGAGTGAAATGGCGAATCATGACCGCCCACGCTTTCCGGCATGGCACATGATTGATTGATTTCCCAACAAACAACGTTATGGAGTCAGCATGACAGAATGGATCAGAACGCACGTTCTTAAACATCCGGTGTGCTGATACCGAGATAGCGGGTTCAACCCCTGCACCGGTCAGACGCATTAACATGTTGACTTCCTGTCCTTGACTTGGGGGCGTAAATTACAAAAACCTCTGAAGTCAGAGTGGGTTCTCCTGATGGCGTGGGAACTGGTAATAGGGAAAGCTAATCCACAAGCATAAACCAGTTCAGTGCACTAAAAGTAGTGGCCCGTGTATGGACTACGCATGAGTTCAAAACGAGCGGGAAAGAAAATAATAATATTATATACGGTTAATCGACAGGGCATTATTAGAAAGAGCTCACCATCATCATCATCATCATCATCATCATCATCATCATCATTACCATCAAGTGCCCTGCCAGCTGGCGTAGGCGTTCATGGTTCTCCACAGATTTCGGTCTTTTGTGTTCTGGATCAACTCTGCTGATGATATTCCTTCATACCACCGTCTCAATCCGTCCGGCATCATGTTTCTTGGTCTGCCTTTCCCTCTCTCCCCTCGATCTTTCCAGTTGTCACGATGTTCTCCAATGCCTCTCTTCTCATCACATGACCAACGAAAGCCGTTTGTCTCTTTCTTATTGTTGTATATAATGTTCTAGTTTCATTAGCCTGTTTCGGGTAATTGTTGTTAGTTACTCTGGCAGTCTAAAGAATTCGCAACATTCGTCTCAGAAAGCACACCTCTGTTGCTTGTAATTTCTTCTTAATTTGTTCATTTACATTCCAAGATTCACTGCCATACAGCAAAACTGGTTCTATATAGCAGTTCTATAAAAAGTCTCTAGTATCTATAGTTCTATAGAAAGAGCTACTGAAGTAAAACAGATCTGTACTTGTGCTTCGTGGATTGCACAAATGCATTCACGGAGTGAAGCACGAAGAAATAAACAACTTGAACAACTGGGAATTACTGGGATCGAGGTAGCGCAGTGGTCAACACACACGCCCGGGACTTGGTGGTCAAGTGTTCCAGTTTAGTTCAAGACAAACGGCATCACCATGACAGCAGCAAGTTAGAAGGAAATACAGAACATGATACACACAGCGAGTTCAGATGAAATTATACAGAGATAAAAGAAATAATAATGTCCAAGGAAATGGCTTGAGCCCAAATGACAATTCTTCTTCTTCTGCGTTAATTCGGAGTGGTTTTTCAAGCGTAATTGCTTTGTGCCTGTTTACTTGCGCCTTTAGGACGATACATCCTAATTCTGCGGGCATCTGTTGACCAGGTTAACCTTTCCGGGAAAACAATGACAATTAAAGTTTAAAAAAAAAAAAGAATTAATTTCAGGCAAGTACTTAAATTAAATCACTAAGGAATATTGATAACGTCAGATAGGAGATGCATCGCAGATTAAATAGAGAAAAAACATAAACAGACAGACAAGGACAAGGAATAACCGAACGTTATCAATTGAAGAGTATCGCATGCAGTAAAGATTCAGATTCTATTCAATCCAAGTGACTTCCCACTGAAGAGTAGGTGGAAGTGAGCCAATTCAAATATATGGCTGTTGGTAATGGACAATTAGTAAACAAGCACCAACAATAACAAATTTGTTGAAGCTATCGAAATATGCTTTTATAGAAAATACTATATACAACAAAAATGCTTAATCTAAGAGTTTATACGGATACGAATAGAGATGACCGTGTGATCACGTGCATCCATTATGGAAGAGCATTTGCCTCGCTAATTGGTCTATCCAGTCGTATTCGTTATCGTCATGGGCTGTAGTTAGTATGTCTTTTTGTTTAAGCACAATGTAATAAACTATCATCTGTCAAGACAGCAAGGTATCAGTCAATGTACAACCCCAGCTTATCACAAATATAAAAAAAAAGACAGCCGTCATATTTTGGTCACACTGCTAGAAGTGAAATGCTGGAACATATTGTAATAATATGAAAGATATCGAAAGAAAGAGGAAGACAGGAAGAGAATATTACTAACAGCTTTTCGTCAAGGCCAAGAAAATTGTAGACGAACTGATACGATACAATCTGTTGGATGTAGCGAGCAGCGAAGAAGGATGATCACCTACGCTAGTCGGCAAGGCATCTGATGACGACTTTCAGTCGAATTGTGTGGTGTTATTGCCAATAGGGCGTGAAATAGATAGCTACTGGATCTGGAAAACGACTTTCTTCAACGAAATGTGGCAAGGTACGAACGGATTAATTGCTACATTCACACGGTGTAACCTCGGCAATGTCAGGGACGATAGACAGGCGCGTCATAGGGTCACCGGAAGTGTTCAAGTATCAACAAAAATGTCACTAATTCATTAGAAGTCAACAACGACATGTAATTTGCCTGCGTGTTTCTCTGTCTCTTTCTCTCTGTCTCTCTCTATCTCTCTGTTTGTCTCTATGTCTCTCTGTCGGTCTGTGTGTGTGTGTGTGTGTGTGTGTGTGTGCGCGCGCGCGTGAGTTTATACAATAGGTATTACATGAAAGCGTTTATATATTATTTTGCACATGCCATTGTGACAAGCTAGGCCTAATCTTTCTCGTATGTTCGTTTGCGTGTGTGTGTGACTTTATTTTATTATACGTGCTTATATCTTTCGCCATTAACCACCCCTGCGCCTCTACTTTACAGCCTGTTTGATGTGTGTGTGTGTGTGTGTGTGTGTGTGTGTGTGTGTGTGTGTGTGTGTATGTGTGTTATCCCCCTTGATATCCCCAGTCTCCATTTACTGCCGTATGTGGGCGACCAGGTGCTTATCCCAGTTAAATCGTTGTTATCCGACACTCGGCCTCGCGTGCTCACTTCCCGTTTGCCATAGTCCCACGAAACTGCACAAAACACAAATAACAATCGCAATATATCACAGAATACAAATAAAAGTCGCAATATATCACAGAACTCAAATAAAAGTCGCAATACTGTGCAGAATATAAATAGAAGTCAAAGCACACAATGAGTTAAAGGTATGAAGTGTTAGAGACTGCACGCATGCACAGCTGTTTTATGAAGTTAAATGGTCAGTTTACTTCCTCGCAGCTAGCTTGTCTCATTTATATACGAATGTAGAGATTAGAACCACAGCTGTTCAACTACGTTGTCTCTTCTATAAACGACATTTAGACAACAGCATTACAACGTAATGTACACCCCGTCAGTACCACGCAGAACGCGACAACCCCGTTCTCGTGCTAGGGGTCGTATGATATAATTTGAGAACCAGTGCTTTACTCTTGAAAAAATAAGAGAGCAGATCTTGGAGGCCGGTGTTGGGAGGCTTGCCTGCTTGCCTGGTGGCCATGTGTGGATTCTCGAGTCGATTCAGAACAAATTAAACTTCGATTAACCGTCACTTGTTTAACCGACAGTCTCTGTTATCCGTCATCGTCTTTAAAAGAGAGAGAGAGAAAGATATATATATATATATATATATATATATATATATATATATATATATATATATATATATATATATAGAGAGAGAGAGAGAGAGAGAGAGAGAGAGAGAGAGAGAGAGAGAGACAACATAAAGGACGCTTATTTTTCAGTGTCGCCACTGCCTGAGCTGATGGGCTGACCTTGCAGTGTCTAACCTAAAAATCTCTTGTCTGAACCTATTGACGAAACTAAAGGAACTGAGACTGTTAATGTTGATGCAACTGTGCAATAATGTAAGACTAAACAGCGTAAACATTACGTCAGAAGAATTAGCAGATTTATTGGAATGTGACAAAATGGATGGAGGCTTTGAAATTTTGAACGATGATGACATTGTTTCTAGTATGACTACCATTGAAGAATTTCATTTTTTTTACATTACATTTCTTCTACATTGAAGAATTGAAGAATTGGGGGGTACGGGGTGTCAGGCATTGGTAGCACCTTTGGTAAGGATGGCTCTCATGTCCTTTCAGGACCCATCCCCCACTGGTCCAAGTCTGACACCCAGCTCGTGCCTGTGGCTCCTAGTAGCTGTCAGCATGCGACAGCGGCCACCCCCCGGGCAACAGCTGTGAGAGGCTGGCTAAACCAGGCATGGGTATCCGATTTGGTGTCAAACCAAGAGGTAAACTAGGGTATGCCTACCCAGCATGTGAAGACAGGATTCGGCAGACTGCGCGGAAGAAATCATTCCTGATTCAACGGGCAAGACGGCGTTTACCTGCAAAGCGTTGTGGAACGTAATGAGCACGGCAAGGCACGTAGAGCGCCCTGGTCATCCACTGCACCTGTATTCGTCTCCAATCGTCTCGACTTGTCTTGCCACTGGACTCAGATGGACTCAGGCGAGAGAGTGAGGTCGACGAATTGCGCAACTCTTCCTCACTTTAATCCAAGTCATCGCGCAAGTCATTCTTCATCCAACGTCACATATCAAAATATGCTGGAAGACCGCATCAAGCCCAATGCTGAAGCTAAACAGGATACAGAAACAGAATGGAGAGCCCTAAAGGACACAATTTACAACACTGCTATGGAAATCCTGGGTCCAGCCCCCCGAAAGCATAAAGACTGGTTTGATGAAAATTCCGAAGACATCAATCAATTGCTGGCCGAGAAACATCTTCTCCTCAAGGCACATTTGAATGACCCAAAGTCAACATCAAAAAAAGATGCTTTCAAGAACATTCAGAGAGTAGTGCAGCAGAAACTTCGGCACATGCGGGACTCCTGGCTGAGCAGCAAAGCTGATGAAATTCAGGGCTTTGCTGACAGACATGATATGAAAAACTTCTACGACTCATTGAAAGCGGTCTATGGTCCTTCATCACCAGGCATAGTTCCCCTCCTCAGTGCAGACGGGGGAACATTGGTCACCGATAAGAAAGAAATCCTCCAACGCTGGGCAGAGCATTTCAGCAAAATCTTAAATGCAACTTCCTTCTTCGATGATGAAACCATCAACTGCCTTCCTCAAGTTCCCACCAATGAGACACTTGGTGACCTGCCAACCATAGTGGAAATAAATAAAGCCATCCAGCAACTCTCCAGCGGCAAGGCACCTGGTCCTGACTCCATCCCAGCAGAGATATACAAGACAGGTGGGCCGGTCCTAACAGAGCAGCTTCACCAAGTCTTCACAAACATATGGATGAACGAGACCATGCCACAAGATTTTAAGGACGCGTCAATAGTCCACCTTTACAAACGTAAAGGAAACCGCCAATCCTGTGACAACCACCGAGGCATCTCCTTGCTTTCAACTGCAGGGAAGATACTCGCCAGAATTATTCTCAATCGCCTCACAGCCCATCTCGATCAAGGTCTTCTTCCTGAGAGTCAATGTGGCTTCAGAAAAGAACGTGGAACTGTTGACATGATTTTCGCTGCAAGGCAGCTGCAAGAGAAATGTCAGGAACAGAACTGCGAAATGTTCTCCACTTTCATTGACCTTACCAAGGCTTTTGATACAGTCAGCAGAGAAGGACTGTGGAAGATTATGGCAAAATATGGCTGTCCACGAAAGTTTGTCCAAATAGTGCGGCTATTTCATGACGGCATGCAGGCAAGAGTACAGGAAAATGGTGAACTGTCTGAACCCTTTCCTGTAACCAATGGAGTGAAGCAAGGATGTGTCCTGGCACCAACACTGTTCAGCCTCATGTTTTCAGCCATGTTGATGAATGCCTTCGAGAACGACATTGGAATAGACATCAACTACCGTATGGATGGAAAGTTATTCAATCTCAGAAGGCTGAAAGCTAAAACCAAAATTGACAGCGGCACTGTCAGAGAGCTCCTGTTTGCTGATGATTGCGCTCTATACGCCAACTCAGAGGCGGACATGCAACATAATGTTTCAGCTTTCTCACATGCCTGTGCCAACTTTGGGCTCAATATCAACTTGGAGAAGACTGTAGTTATGTACCAGCCAGCTCCAGGGAATAATCACACTGTGCCGAATATCAAAGTGAATGATCATAGACTAAGTGTTGTGGACAAATTCACCTATCTTGGCAGCACTGTGTCACAAGCTGCCACAATCGATGACGAAGTGAATGCAAGAATCTCCAAGGCCAGTGCAGCCTTTGGCAGACTGTACAAGAATGTATGGGACAGAACTGGAATAAGCCTGCAAACAAAGCTAAAAGTCTACAAAGCAGTTGTATTATCCACACTGCTATATGCTTGTGAAACCTGGACTGTTTATCAGCGACACACTAGGAAATTAAACCACTTCCACACAGTCTGCCTAAGGAAGCTACTGAAGATTAAATGGCAAGACAAGATTCCAGACACTGAAGTCCTAGAAAGAGCATCCATGCCCAGTATCCACACTCTACTGATGAAGAATCAGATTCGCTGGGCTGGTCACTTGACCCGCATGCCAGATCACAGGCTCCCTAAACGAATCTTCTACAGCGAACTGCGTTGTGGTAAACGCTCCCAAGGTGGCCAGAGGAAACGTTTTAAAGACACTCTGAAAATTTCACTGAATGCTTTTGGAATTCATCATGACACCTGGGAGGCTGCAGCCAGAGACCGAAATTCGTGGCGTGCATCATTGCGCAAAGGTGCAGTCATATGTGAGGCAACCAGGACTGCAAGAGCTGTGAAGAAAAGGCAGGACAGAAAAACCACTGCAGGAAATCCTCCTCCAGAGACGTCAAGCATTCTTTGCCCACATTGTCAAAGAACATTTCGAGCCAAAATAAGCCTTATCAGCCATCTTAGAACCCACGGCTCCACACCTTCAACCCCACTGGATGAAATGAATGGTCATCATCATTCTTGATGGACAAACAACACCATTGAAGAAGAAGAAAAAATTGATGACAATGAAGGATCAGTTCTTAACCAAAAACCTAAACCTAGCCACTCAAAAGCAGGAACAATGTTATCAAAGTGCATCGACTGGTTTGAAATGCAAGAGGAGAAATATGCAACACAGATCCTACTTCTGCGTACGATACGGAACATCGCAGCGCAAAAAGCTCGAGCCTCAAAGACACAGAAGGAGATAGATTATTTTAAAGCAATGTAGGTTTATAGTATTACAATACATTTCTGTATATTACTACTCTTATATTGAAATTTATATTGATCGTTTTGTAAAATTAGATACAATATGTATGTATTATTCACTTTTAAGGGATTTTATTTTCATTTTCGTCCCTCGCCCGCAGTGAAATCGCGTTACTGTACATATGTATTAAGAGATTTCTGCTATCCGTCTATTCGGTTATCCGCCACAGCCCTGGTTCCGAAGGTGACGGTTAATCGAAGTTTTACTGTACCTCAAAGTTTTCTGAGTACCAGGAGATATCCCAGGAAGTGTTATATTGACGACATCACCAGTCCGGCGTTATATTGACCACATCACCACTCGAGCATTGAAAGGTCCAAAAGTTATGAAACCAGCGCCATGTATCCAGTAGCCTTTAATGCGTGAAAGGAGGTCCTTTTCACACTACAAGCAGGTCGGCATGGCATAATTGATAAGAACGCATGCTCTTAAGCATCCGGTGTGCTGATGCCGAGTTAAGGGGTTCAAGCCCTACACTGCACAGTTGGACTAAAATGTTGACCTATCGTCCTTGACTTGGGGACGTTAATGACAAGTACTTCTGAAGTCGGAGTGGGTTCGCCTGATGGTGAGGGACACTGTTACTATGGAAAGCTAACCCACACGCACAATTCAGTCCAGCACTACTGGAAGTAGTGTGTATGAACTACGCTTGAGTTCAAAGCGTGCGAGCGCAACAACAAAAACATGACAAGTAATGTAAAGGACCCATTTACATGTCTTAGACGGGATGGGCTTACTGTGCCAGACCCATATTTGTATAGAGGAACCGACACTCGGTGGCTGATGTAGTCTGATCACACCGGTTGCCGTTACTTCCCACTACATTTCCTAGTGCCATGTTTCTAGGCGCCAGGTCAATTCTTAAAATCAGCCCAGTCAGAACTCAAACCCACGACCAGCACATGAGAGCGTCTAGCGACTACGATACCACGGGGGAGTTATGGGCAATAATTCTACATCATAATTTACTCACATTAGATCTATGAGCGAAATTTCATTGGTTGTCCATACATTTTGTCGTTATGTTGTCTGCGCGCTGAGTCAAAACATATGCGCTATGGATACAGTGAAACAAATACTGAAATTCTACAAGACATGAACGTGTAAGAAAACTGACTCATACACAGCGTCAGCGTCATATCTCGGAAACTGGAATAGTATGGCCATATTAAACGTCACAGTGGTTGGGGTGGGGGGGGGGGATGTCGAAAGGCGTGGTTCCTGGAAGTATCACAGTCTAGGATTCTGAGAAAAGTTGCAAAAACTGTTTTTCACATTTTAATTTTCCTTTCATTGTTCTCATTTTTCATCTTTTTAAATATTGAGCACAACCCACTACTGGCAACGCCGATCGCATTCTGGTATGAACCTAAGGCCTATCCACGTCAATATGGAAGCACTATACTCGAGTTTCGCCCTCGTTTGAGCTCGTCAGTAGTGCATATCCCTGACCGGATCCGGAAACAGTCCCGGATCACGCGTGTGAAGCGGGTGTGTAACCACGCGGCACACACTGGACACACCAAATATCCAATTTGGTGTGTCCAGTGTGTGCCGCGTGGTTACACACCCGCTTCACACGCGTGATCCGGGACTGTTTCCGGATCCGGTCAGGGATATGCACTACTGACGAGCTCAAACGAGGGCGAAACTCGAGTATAGTGCTTCCATATTGACGTGGATAGGCCTTAGGTTCATACCAGAATGCGATCGGCGTTGCCAGTAGTGGGTTGTGCTCAATATTTAAATTTCAAATCCCGAAACAACCACATAATCAATTTCATCTTTTTATTCTTCTCGTCCCGTCCTTATCCTTTAATGTAGTAACTAGCGGGTCTTCTCTAGTGATTATATGTTGTGCTTTGTGTAGGTATTTGTTTTCTGGTGCCGCAACGTCCTTGTATTGTTCGTAATTCTGTAAAGCTGCATTACTGTGTGTTATTTTATAGCGCTTACATTTGCATAGCTTTACCGCGGTTCCACTCATTTTATTCATGATTCCTGGAAGAAGACGCTAGAGTCGAAGATGAACACAGGACAATGAAGGCGCCCTCAGCATGAGGCAGGAGAAATGGCGAGAGATCGCGAGATTTCCGGTGAGCCGTGACGAGAGCGACGCTCTGCTAGAAACCTGCTACCTGACAATAATAAAGGATACAATTGTGCCCGCCACGCACCCTAGCACAGCTAAGAGGAAACACTGAAAGGCCACGGTTGGTATCAACGGTCGACACTGTTAAAGGAAACACGCAGCTGGCACAAGTATTTCTACAGCAGTATTAAAATTCCTTAACTTTGAAGTCGATCTCAAGCAATGCTGGAGGTAATGGATCTTCGAAATACGGGTAGCTGGAGAGGTATAGAACGTTTGAAAGATCTTTTTCTGAGGCTGATTTCACAATACCCTCCGAGTGTCGACTCTGAGCAAGGATGACGCCGCATGGAGGGGGAGCCTGAATGCAGCAACGTTTGTGAGTGACAGCGAATCGCCGGATACAAACGTTGACTATAAATAAAGTCCTTCTTCGTTGGCTATAAATTAAGTCCTTCTTTATTTTCTTTAAATAGGAAATGGGGGAGATCAGAAACATCGGTGTATTTGTAGTAAAAAATATGGCACTCTTTGTAAGTCAGAATGCTTGAATTCACGTACTTTTGCGGTCTCATTCACGTGTAGATACAAAGGTTGCCTACAGAAAAGTGAATAAGATTGATTGTCAATTTCTTAACGCTTTTCAATTTTTGAAAAAAATAATTAATCTTCCCCTGCAAAAGGAAAACCTTGGCGAAGTGAATTCTTCAGCATGCAATGCCAGGCAGTCAGCCGTAAAAACGAATTGACCACACACGTTGATAGCACGATGTCCTCAGACATGATGATGTCAGAAGAAAAGGATAGTTCACGTTATGTGAGTTGATAGATTCTATAATAGAAGGATAGTTCACGTTATGTGAGTTGATAGATTCCATAATAGAAGGAAAGTTCACGTTATGTGAGTTGTCTGCGCGCTGAGTTGAAGAGATTAGAACAAGAATCGCCATGGCAAAAGTAGCCTTTAGCAAGATGAAAAACATACTGACCAATAAAAAGATGTCAATTGAAACGAGAAAAAGAGTGTTGAGATGCTACATAGAACCTGTACTTTTATATGGATGTGAAGCTTGGACAATGAGCAGCCAGGCTGAAAAACATCTGATGGCTGTAGAAATGTGGTTTCTGAGGAAAATGCAAAGAATACCATGGACAGCCAGAAAGACCAATGAACAAGTCCTTCAAGAAACAAATGAAGATCGTAAACTGATCAGAGACATTAGACGTAGACAGTCACAATTTTTTGGGCATGTTATGAGAAGAAATGATTTGGAGAACTTGGTGACAACTGGTAAGATCGAGGGGAACAGACCAAGGGGAAGACCTAGAAACAAGTATCTGGATGGCTTGGCCTTGTGGCATGGTCGAGACAGAAACACGGAACTGATCCACGACTCTGTTGATCGAGTGAGATGGCAGAACATGACCGCCCACGCTTACCGGCATGGCACATGATGGATGGATGGATGGAGTTGATAGATTCTATAATAGAAGGAAAGTTCACGTTATGTGAGTTGATAGATTCTATAATAGAAGGATAGTTCACGTTATGTGAGTTCATAGATTCCATAATAGAAGGATAGTTCACGTTATGTGAGTTGATAGATTCCATAATAGAAGGAAAGTTCACGTTATGTGAGTTGATAGATTCCAGAATAGAAGGAAAGTTCACGTTATGTGAGTTTATAGATTCCAGAATAGAAGGAAAGTTCACGTTATGTGAGTTGATAGATTCCATAATAGAAGGAAATTTCATGTTACGTGCACTGATAGATTCCATAACAGAAGGATAGTTCCCGTTATGTGAGTTGATAGATTACATGACAGAAGGATAGTTCATGTTATGTGAGTTGGTAGATTCCATAACAGAATTCCCAGAAAAATATCAAGCCAGCTAGAGAAGCAAGGTGTTTTCCCACCGTCCCAAAAGAGAAACCTGGACCAATGCAGCAGTTTTTGCCCATGATGTCTATGAAGGTTTCCACTCAGGCATTGAAAACTTTGCTGCAGCGATTGATCTTGAGGACGCGTACAACAGAGTACCATTTGATTTTTTAATGCTTCAGCTTCTTGTGTACGGTATCTCCTCTTGTGGCCTTGAAGACGGCATAGACGTACTTGACCAGATATCACTCCCAGTTAGTGTAGTGTTGGAGTCTCTTTAGCATCCCGCAGTCGGGCTAGCGTTGGAGTCTCTTCAGCATCCCGCAGTCGGGCTAGCGTTGGAGTCTCTTCAGCATCCCGCAGTAGAGTCTGTAGAGCACTGATGACATCAACCCTGTCGTATTTCTTTCCGTTTGCATTAGTGCATTATTTGTCAGATGGTCTGCACGTTCATTACCTTGAACCCCTGCATGTCCGGGTGCATACATCCAGGTGAGAGATATGAAGCGTGACCTCCGAATGCTGCCAATTCATTCGGAGCGGGGGTTGCCGGTTGCAGTTTTCTGCAGCATGTACATGGAGTCTGATACGATTATCACGTACATGACTTTATGTTCTGCTGCTCACGTGAGCGCCGGGGAGGCAGCGGTGATCTCAATGGAAGGAATACGTAACCAGTATAACCAGAGAGAGAAATGAAACCAAGAGTTTACGAAAGTTACAATGCACGATTGCCAGATGGCTTGCTATATAACAAGAGACAATTAAAGGACTCCTTTGGTATATGGTGCCAGTCCACATTTTTAGAATATCACTTCAATCCACTACTGCTGTAAAATAACCGCCATCCTCTGATGACAGAAGTATCAAACAGGCGGTAAACAAGGAAACTGATCTCTTCATCTCGTAAAGCCCTGACCTAGAGGATATGTCAAAGAGTCACAGTGGCATAGCTACAATAAAATGGGTTATAAGATTGTCTTCACTATCTGACTTGGTCTCTCCACAGAACATCAATCCGCCTGCCGACAGCATCACACACTGCACGGATTATGTAGCTCCAGCGACGACCCCCGGGGTCTCAGATGAAGAGATTGCACTTCTGGACTCAACAATGAAGCTCAAAAACGAACCCAGGAATTTCAGAGCCCGAGGTAGGCGGGCTGACCACTTCGTCACCAACAACCCTTGTTATATGTTTATTGCTCTATGAAGTTTTTAATACCACCACGGCGTTCGATCAGGAAGATATTTAATACATTAAACGTCTAATTATGGACACCGTTGTCCGGGATACAACACTCAGACCGACAACGCCTGGACACTTCTTGTTTTCCCCATTATAGAAGCTGGGATACGGCATTTTGCTGATCATTATCAGATTGCGGTGGAAAGAAAGAAGGCCAACATCTAAGATCGTTTTTTACGCTCCCTGACTTCATTCGTACGTTCAGCTGACCCCGTTGAGTCCATGTCAACACATTTTAATGGTAGCCCAAGTTCACTGGACATTGAAGAGGTTGCTCCCGTTAGAAAATGACCATCTGTTGAGGTAACCCAATGGCACCTCTCACACATTGTACTCAAGCTCAGGAACACCACGGCCACAGCTACATTCAAAGCTACCTTTGTTCCGGGTGTTTAATCCCTTCTGGCTTTTATGGTTTTTCTTCCAAGCTAATGGGTCCTGGAAAGTCTCCGGGTACATTACGAATGAACGTTGGGACGCGCGATCAACGAGCAGGAACTTTCCGCCTTTGTGGTTTTCAATGAAACGATCCCCGAGCTGGGAGTTACCTGTGGTAGGTAGTATGGCATCCAGCAGCGAGCTATAATCTGTCTTTTTCTTCCTGGATTGTGTCCGTAAACACACCAAATACACAGCTATCTCCACTGACCTCATTGTATTCTTTATAGGATTGTTTGTACAAAGTAACTATTTCATTCGGCGACTTTGTGTGCTATGTTTCTGTCTATGATTGTTTGTAACAATGAACGACGGTTTTCTTTGGTTTGTTTGTGCGGTTATTCCTGGCTGTGATTGCTTATGCCATTGAGTATGTGTTTCTACTTTTGTTTGTGTTACTATTTCTTTGTCTGGCAATTGTATCACGAGTTAGTTCTTTCTGTAGTTGTGTTTGCTACTAATTTGTGTTATATTAATATTACTATTTCCTTCTATGGCTCTGTATGACAAAGAGGTTACCGACCAATTCGCAATTACGCATAACGTGTTCGAAACACAACTGCAGGCGATTTGGCAGCATATATATATATATATATATATATATATATATATATATATATATATATATATATATATATATATTATTCATGAACAATGGGAAATGTACATCACATTTGCTTCACATATTATTATTCTGTTTGTAATTCTCTTCTCTGTGCGTTTTAAGGTCTCCTTCTGTTTCGTTGGCCCGGTCGGTTCCGATGAAAAGACTTTCTATAGTCCGTTCACAAATGTTTTCCCCGTATAAAAATTTATAACTCAGTAACCAATTGAGGGAAAATGATGAGATTTAGCATATAACCTTATAATTATGTGCACCCAACAAAACAAAACAATCTTTGTTCTGGAGATTGTACAGCAGATATCAGTGTTTGTTTATATGCGGTATATAATTTACAGGTCAGAGATGAAGTGCATATTATGAAATGTATTACATCTTCACTCGGAAACATCAGTGTTCAAACATGAATATTCTCCGGGAATTCCCATATGAGAAGCACGTTACATAGTGGAACGGATATGCCTTTCTTTCGTCATTACCCGAATTGACGTGCATTACTGTAAAACAAGTTTGTTTGCGTGAGTTCAATACATTTTCGCCAAAACATCAAAGAAATTCACCGCTTTCCATGATTTCAGTTGCCTTCGGGCATATCAAAGACATATTCCTTGGGTGAGAGTAAATATAAGTTTATATAAGACGGCAGGAAACATTTCATAACGATGCAACAGACACCTTTCAAAAACATTGAGCGTGAGTGAGGGCAAACATTTGTGAACGAACCATAGTTATTTTATTATTCACTGGAATCTGTCTAGTTCTCACCCCAGCTCCAAAACGTGTGATTCTGCCATATCACTTTAGCCCTATTCTGCGCAGGTACCAATTAATTAATGTTTCAAGTGATAAGTAACTGTTTTAGTGTTTCTCCGTGTCTCTGATTCATACAGTAATACCGATTTACCTTTAGAGTTACATATGTTAAGTTTGGTGCTAATTTAAATATCTTTTGACTTCCGCAAATTGCGTAGTGCTATGAAAATCTTTAGGTTTGGGTTCTTATTCTAATATCTCTGTATGTTGGCCAATCTTTGTTTAAATTTCTACGTAAAAGTGTATACTACGTGATGAAGTGAGGTTTCACCAAGAAAGATTGGGTTATAATTTACTTGATTTATTCTCATTATCTTTGTCCTTCTCTTATTAATTTTTAGACGCCCTACCATCAAGTATATTTAAACAACTACCACGTTCTATCACGTTCTATCATTTTCTCTGTATTCTGTTCTAACAGTTGCTTTTTGAGCCACAAACAAATTTACAAGAAAAAGGTGAGAAAGGAAACACTCGCTTGCCTACTTAATATCAACACCCAGACAAGTCTTGGAGATAAAAACACCGAACACCGCACGATTACCGGAAGCCAAGGAAGTGAGGACGCCACAATGCGACAAAACCGGATCTCTGATTGTGCCCAGACCAGATACAAACAGTACCCTCATGTTGAACGAAGTGCCCGGAATTTTTCAAGCACTTATAGCGGTAAACTGTGACAAGGGACGTGTCTTGTAGCAGCAATACTAGCGTTCAGTCACATACTTTGTAATACAATATGCCAGACTTAGTCGCATCCGCTTCATCGCCCTGACGAACTAGTGTGCGATTTCTCGCCGCAATACAAACAAAGCGAACAGGGGTATTCACTGCGAAAGAGGTTACTCGTTATTCACAAAATGAATCTTCAAGCTAAACACAGCCAAACGAATAATTATCTTGACTTGCTTTAAAATAAACTCTCCATGCTGCTGCTTGTTCTTGTTCTTGTTCTTCTTGTTCTTCTTCCTCTTCTCCTTCTTCTTATCTACCACTTACAGAACGCTCATTCACATATCTATTCATCAAACTGTCTGTCTGTCTGTCTGTCTTCTGTCTGTCCGTTTGTATGCTTGTCTCTCTGTCTCTCTATCTATCTGTCTGTCTGCCTCCTGTCTCCATCAGCCGTTCTATTGCTTTTGGCCCCAACATCCACCCACATCCACCTTATTTAGCACCGAGAAGAACTTTTCCGGACGTCCACTCTCCAACTAACAGAAACGTCCACTCTACAATTAACAGAAACATCCACCCTACAACTAACAGAAACACCTGCCCTATAACTGACAGAAACATCCACTCTACAACTCACAGAAACATCCCTCTACAACTCACAGAAACATCCACTCGACAACTAACAAAAACATCCACTTTACAACTAAAGACACACCTACCCTACAACTAACAGAAACATCCACTCTACAACTCACAGAAACATCCACTCTACAACTCACAGAAACATCCACTCTACAACTCACAGAAACATCCCTCTACAACTAACAGAAACATCCACTCGACAACTAACAAAAACATCCACTCTACAACTCACAGAAACATCCCTCTACAACTAACAGAAACATCCACTCGACAACTAACAAAAACATCCACTTTACAACTAAAGACACACCCACCTTACAACTAACAGAAACACCCTGTCTACAACTAACAGAAACACCCACACACACCCAACTGCGCCAGGCTAACGAGGCCATGAAGAGGGACGAAATCACCCTCATCCAACAGCTTTCCGGGTATTGTTGCGGCCCTCCTTTACTGACAGCGACATCTTTCTTCTGGACGATTTGTTTTTCTAGCAGCACTTGTCTCATTTTAATTTCTTCCTTTCTCTCCCCCCCCCCTCCTCCCCTCCCCCCACACCACCACCTTCCCACCGCCAACCCCAACTTTTTTTTTAATGAACCGGCTCGTGTCATTCTTCCATCTCGCCTCTGTCACATTTGTCTGACAATTTCTGTCACATATCTTCAAGTGTTGTCGATTGATCACAGTTTTGGCTAGAAATTGGAACTCACACGAGGGAGGAGCGGCGGTTGATTACAAAGCCCGGGATAAAATTAGCAGAAGGGGAAGTCGCCGAGACAGAAGAACAGATAAAGAGAACTGGGATAATAGAAATAAAAATTCCATTTTGTTGTCTAGTTTGTCTTCTGATTTGTACTTCTTTCTATTGTCTAGTGCGTCTTCACATTTTTACAATTTTTCATTGTCTTAAAGTAACAATCAATGCTTAAGAATTGTTTTTGCGCTCGCCCGCTCTGAACTCACGAGTAATGCATACACACTACTTCTAGTACACCGAACAAAATTTTGCCTGTGGGTTCTTATTCTTCAGCGTTCCGAGCCATTGAGGTTCTTTGCTGCAGATACAATCCGTCTCCATTCGTCTCTCTGGTTGACCTTCTCTTGCCAGTCGCTGTTTCCATGTGCTTGTAGGTCTGTATGTATATTATCTCTCCACCGTCTTCTTGGTCTACCTCGGGGTCTGCGGTCATTTATTTCCTGAGAGTAAGTGAGTTTTCTTTCCCTATTATCTTCCATTCTTTCTTCTTCTTCTTCTTCTTCTTCTTCTTCTTCTTCTTCTTCTTCTTCTTCTTCTTCTTCTTCTTCTTCTGCGCTCATCCGGGTTTTTTTCTTTTCTTTTTCGGACATGATTGCGTTGTGCCTGTTTACAGCAGAGCTGCGTTCTTGCGCCGTTAGGCCGTCACATCCTACTTCTGCGGGCATTTGTTGACCAGGTTAACCTTCCCGGGGCTCAGAGATCTAGGTGATAGAATTTATTTTCCATCACATTTTCAGATGTATAAATTTATCATCATCATCACTTTTCCATTCTTTCTATATGCCCCAGCCATTGCAGTCTATTAGCCTTCATGACACCAGTGATTAGCGGGGACTTAAACAGATCATAAATGTCTTTGTTACTTCTTCTTTTCCACTCTCCACTTTGTGTATACCTAATGGGCCCAAAGATGCGTCTTAAGACTTTGTTCTCAAAGGTTTGTAACAAGGCTTCGTCTCCTTTAGTTGTACTCCAGGTTTCAGAGCCATACAGCACACCTGGTCTAATCAGTGTTTTGTATATTGTGATCTTGGTGTTAGAGAGAGCGCCTTTGATTTTAGCAGAAGTTACAGTGCATAATGTATCTTATTTCCGGAGTTGATTCTAGCTTGTATTTCTTCCCTTATTATGTTGGAGCAGTTGAAGATTGTACCCAGGTATCTGTATGTTTCCGTTCTTTTAATGAAAAGTTTTCCAAATAAGTCAGTCCGAATTCGAGGCTTATTTATCTGTTTCGTAACAAAAATAGTTTTTACAAAGGTGGAGATGTCAACCCCACGTTTCAACCCCCAACCTGGAGGACCAGGGTGTTTCTCTTTGTCCGTTCTCTACCCTTTGACCTGTCCGGCTTGGGAGGCCCTGCTGGTAGCTACACTACAGCCGGCATAGCTCTCAGGGTCATTGAGAAACTCAAGTTCCCCCACCACGCCAAGGTGGAAACACCATCGGGGGAGCCTGTGGATTAGCTTTCTTTATTACCATCAGGCAAACCCACTCCGACCTCAGTGGTATTTGTAATTTACGTCACCTAGTCAAGGACAAGAAGTCAATATTTTAGTCCAACTGTCCGGTGTAGGGTTGAACCCCTGACCTCGGCATCAGTACACCGGATGTTTAAGAACGCGTTCTTATCCATTTGGCCAAGCTGACCTCTGCCTAAGAATTTAATTTTCCCTCGTCTTTTTATCCTTCTCTAACCGGTCTTTGAAGGAACAGCCGTGTACGGACAATAAATCTACTGAAACCAAAACAACTGTGTGTACTTGGACACCCGACCAACTAAAACCACAACAACTGTACTTGGACACCCGACCAACTAAAACCACAACAACTGTACTTGGACACCCGACCAACTAAAACCACAACAACTGTGTGTACTTGGACACCCGACCAACTAAAACCAAAACAACTGTACTTGGACACCCGACCAACTAAAACCAAAACAACTGTACTTGGACACCCGACCAACTAAAACCACAACAACTGTGTGTACTTGGACACCCGACCAACTAAAACCAAAACAACTGTGTGTACTTGGACACCCGACCAACTAAAACCAAACCAACTGTGTGTACTTGGACACCCGACCAACTAAAACCACAACAACTGTACTTGGACACCCGACCAACTAAAACCAAAACAACTGTGTGTACTTGGACACCCGACCAACTAAAACCACAACAACTGTGTGTACTTGGACACCCGACCAACTAAAACCAAAACACCTATGTGTACTTGGACACCCGACCAACTAAAACCAAAACAACTGTGTGTACTGGGACACCCGACCAACTAAAACCAAAATAACTGTACTTGGACACCCGACCAACTAAAACCAAAATAACTGTGTGTACTTGGACACCTGACCAACTAAAACCAAAACAACTGTGTGTACTTGGACACCTGACCAACTAAAACCAAAACAACTGTGTGTACTTGGACACCCGACCAACTAAAACCACAACAACTGTGTGTACTTGGACACCTGACCAACTAAAACCAAAACAACTGTGTGTACTTGGACACCTGACCAACTAAAACCAAAACGCTATTATAACTTAAATATGCCCCACCTGGAGTAGTAAACTATAATTTGGATAACTGAATTACTCAAGGCCACACATGCATGCCGGGGCGTTTCGTCGACCTGTTTACAAATTAACAAATCACACAACCACGAAAGTCAGAGTCAGTTATTCAGACGTGCTCCTTGCCTTTAACTCTCAAGCATTGCTGTTTAACTTAATCATACATTATTTTGGTGATTTGTCTGCTGGTCTTATGGGTGACATGTCACTTTGTCAGTGCGTCCATTCGGCAGTCATACAATTACTCAGCTGCCTGTATAACATACTGCCACCGTTCGGTCTGTCTATCTGTCTGTAATGTGTCCTATATGTCTGCTGGTTGTTTGTCTGTTCTGCCCAGTTATTTCCCATAGCCATACACATTACCCCCCCCCCCCCCCCCCAAAAAAAAAAAAAAACATAATTTCTTCAGAATACATCCCGCACAATCGCCTGGCCCAGTCCCACACCTGCGACCCAAAAACTCTACCAGCACGCCAGTTGTGTCAACAGACGGAACTAACTAATGGACATAAAGCTCAGTTGTGTAAATAATCACACTAACGCTCTTCTATAGTTTGTTCCTTATCCACTTTTAATGGAAATGATTCTCAATTCAGCACTTTATGCCATCTTAGGCAAGCCACTCTTGTGAGTTAAAGGATGCGAAACACAAAAGATGGCTAACACCGGAAACATGGTCATGAACCACAGGTCCACTTAATAAATACCCCAGGCGAGTGGCCACACACATTCACCGGTATTGGTCAGCATCAATGGTTTCCCAGTAATTGATATTTCTCTATAATCATAATATGTGACATGATGATAAACGTGGGCGGTCGCAGTTCGCCATCTCTCACGCGTCAACCAGTCTTGAATGAGGTCTGTGTTTTCGACCCTATTTAGCCACGTGGCCGAGTCATCCGGGTATTTATCTCTCTGCCTGCCCCGTGCTCTTTTCCCATACATGTTGACAGTTGTCACTGAGTTTTCCAGTTATTTTTCCTCATAATGCGCTCCAAAAAAATCTTGGCTGTCTACATATAATCTCTTTAATAAATTAACGGTTTTTATTTAAAACTTCAAAAACTGTCTTATTCGTTTTTATGTCCGCCCACAGTATTCTTTGCATTCTCCACAGAAACCTCATTTCCACTGCCACTGTCTGCTTATTGTCCACATTTCACAAGCATATACCAGTACCAGTTCTATATAGCACTTCAACACTTTGCCTCTCTGCAATTGACAGATTTTTATTGGTCAGTATCTCCCTATATTACATCATCATGATATTAAAGGTCCTTTGGAAAAAGTCTCTCTCGTCACGGCCCGCAGAAACAATTCTCCTTCCTTTGCCATTTGCTCTAGCCCGGTCAGTCTCATGCACTGGGCATTTTCAGTTTTCTGTGTCCGTCTTCGTCCTGGGCGATCGCTCCCTCTGCTTCAAGGAGCCACACCTTCCATCACTGTTCTATCCAGATCGCTGTGAACTCATCAATCAATCAATCAGCACACCTTCCATCACTGTTCTATCCAGATCGCTGTGACTTTTACTCATCAATCAATCAATCAATCAATCAGCACACCTTCCATCACTGTTATGTCCAGATCGTTGTGAAGTTTACTCATCAATCAATCAATCAGCACACCTTCCATCACCGTTCTGTCCAGATCGCTGTGAACTCATCAATCAATCAATCAGTCAGCACACCTTCCATCACTGTTCTGTCCAGATCACTGTGAACTCATCAATCAATCAATCAATCAATCAGCACACCTTCCATCACTGTTCTGTCCAAATCGCTGTGAACTCATCAATCAATCAATCAATCAATCAGCACACCTTCCATCACTGTTCTGTCCAGATCGCTGTGAACTCATCAGTCAATCAATCAGTCAGCACACCTTCCATCACTGTTCTGTCCAGATCGCTGTGAACTCATCAATCAATCAATCAAACAGCACACCTTCCATCACTGTTCTGTCCAGATCGCTGTGAACTCATCAATCAATCAATCAAACAGCACACCTTCCATCACGGTTCTGTCCAGATCGCTGTGACGTTTACTCATCAATCAATCAATCAATCAATCAGCACACCTTCCATCACTGTTCTGTCCAGATCGTTGTGAAGTTTACTCATCAATCAATCAATCAGCACACCTTCCATCACTGTTCTGTCCAGATCGCTGTGAACTCATCAATCAATCAATCAGCACACCTTCCATTACTGTTCTGTCCAGATCGCTGTGAACTCATCAATCAATCAATCAATCAGCACACCTCCCATCACTGTTCTGTCCAGATCGCTGTGAACTCATCAATCAATCAATCAATCAATCAATCAATCAATCAGCACACCTTCCATCACTGTTCTGTCCAGATCGCTGTGAACTCATCAATCAATCAATCAGCACACCTTCCATCACTGTTCTGTCCAGATCGCTGTGAACTCATCAATCAATCAATCAGCACACCTTCCATCACTGTTCTGTCCAGATCGCTGTGACGTTTACTCATCAATCAATCAATCAGGTGCCGTCTCCAGAATGAAAGTTGGCTGCAATGGATCTCCAACACTGTCTCTCGCCTTGACTGTACATTCTTTCAGACTGATGTTCGTCCATATTTTTGTGTTATTTTCCCACTTGTATCGTTGTCTACCTCTTGCTCCCTTGCCCTCTATCTTGCCAGTATGGTTTTTATAAGAATGTTGTGCCTTTTAACGTGGCCGATATATTTCACTTGCCTCTTTTTAATTTCTTTCATCAACTCTCTTTTCATCCCCAGTTTTTCTAGAACTCTGTATTTGATTGTTTTTGTTTCCATGAAATATGACCTATTCGTCTGTATATCCACATCTCCAGGGCCTCTATGCGACTTTCTAGTTGCTTGTTCAATGTCCAGGCTTCCGCGCCATACATTAATGTTGAGTGTACGTAACATTTGACAATTCTCATTTTTAATGAGTTCTTAATCTCTCTAGATGTTAATACTGATTTCATGCTGTTGAAAGCATTTTCGGCCATTCCTATTCTATTTTTTATTCTTACTTCACTTCTGCCACCATCTGTTATTATATGTCCAAGATAGGAGAAACTTGTTACTTGTTCTAGTATCTCCCCGTTTATTGTGATGATCATTGATGACATTTCCTTTTCACTGCTAATTACCATCGTTTTTGTTTCTTGGATGTTAATATTTTAATATCTAAGCCACATTATGCATTACGTCTGTTTACTTGTTCCACTATGTTTTGTAACTCTTGCTCGCTTTCTGTTAGTAACACGGTATCGTCAGCATATCTATGATTGTTTATGATTATTCCATTGATATTAAGTCCAGCATTTCGACTTGTTTGTTGAAGAGGCTTGTGGATAACTCACATCCCTGCCGTACTCCTCTTTTTATCTCTATAGGAGACGAATAATTAGTTTAGAAAAAGTTTACTACAAAGTATTTCAGTTTTCTAGACATCACGCTTTTTATGAGCCGGTTTCGTTCGACTTTCAGGTTCTTTAGAATGGCACCATGTGTCGTCTGCATGGTCCACGGTATTCCTAGACTTGTTCTGTTACATTTGAGTCAAAAGCCAGGAGTTTCGTCTTTTGAGATTGGAGATGGTGCACGACTCACATCCGTATGTTGCCAGGGGGAAAGATGCATGGTCTCAACAATGTTATTTTCATGTGCTTGCTGGTGTTGTGCACTAGGTCCCTAACACTTCAACATCTGCATGGCTACATCCGGTCTACGCCCGACAACCCTTCAACAACACCCATTCTTGATGATCACGAAGCTGAGATATTCAAAGTTTGTAACGTTTTCAATGTCTTCATTATTGATTGTGATTTTTGATTGACATGTAGTTTTCTCCGTGGCACTAAGTTAGGCCATTACCCTTTTTGGACAACAGTCACGTTCAAATTACTATCCATTTGTGGCTGACTCGGTCACAGGATTATTAATCTGAGCCAGGCGATTGACCCTAATATAACTTCTTTTTGAGGTTGAACCGGGTAGGGGTAATGGTATAATGGAATGGAACGAATTATCTGCGGACAATTTATTAAGTTCCGAAACAGATTGTTCTTCGCTGTGTCTTTTGGCAGAAGTGATAGATTCTTCTAGCCCCCTAGCACTATATGAGAGGAACACCGAGTCATCTGCATTTCTGAGTTCTGAAACTTGATTTCCCCCATTAATAAATGGATCATAATTGTCACTGCAATGGCAAACTACTGAGCGTAATCTTGCCAAGAAATCAACAGACAGCTGAAAGATGCTGCTGTTGACAGTGATGTCCTGTAAAAGGATATGCGAATTTAACACACACAAAAATTGTCACTGGTCTCAATATTTTATACACTTGAATCACATAAACAGTGACACCAACCAACCAATCATATCTTTTCGTTAAATGTTTGTACAGTACTAGGCCAAGCTATCGATCCAGTGTGTTTGCCATTAGACCCACGATGCGGCTCTTACTGCTGCTACTACTACCACTTCCTCCTCCTATTCTTCTTCGTCTTCTTCTTCATCATGTGCTTGGACTGGAGCAGACATTGGCTACCATGCCTCCCCCACTATTCAAGGTTCCAAATACATCTTCCTTTGCTTCTCTAGCCTACTATTTTCCACACTCGACTAATTTTTCTCTTTCATTTCTTTTATTGATATGCCCCATTAATTATCTTTCGACTGTGGTTGCTCTAGCCCTGCGGCCCTCTAGCCCTGCGGCCCTCTAGCCCTGCGGCCCTCTAGCCCTGCGGCCCTCCAGCCTTGTAGCCACGACACCCGGTGCGGTGTTATACCCATGTGCTCAAGACAAGTGTCAAACGTATTACCCCACCAATTAGTTGAATATTTGTGATCAAAGATTAACTTTGGCTAAATCTACACCACACAATTATCGCATGCTTAAGCATGTGACTTGCCCGCCTGTATACTGAGAATCCGTGATGTTTGATCGTCTCCGTATCAATAGACAACCCAATCCGATCGTTCCAGTCTGCCTGACAGGCCGTGTGCGTGCGTGTGTGTACAGGTGTGGACGGAATTGTGTCAACAAGTGGCACGTGGGCAGGTGTGAAAGCAACCATCGGATTATCGTTGTCATCAGCCAAACACCTGCCCGCCGCATGCTCAATGAAATAAACACACATAACGGAAACGCTAGGACCGGAAAGTAATTGATTCAAGGATATGCTTGCTTGCACATTCACACATGTGCCAACCCACCTACCTACCTAACATACTTCCTAAACTACCTAGCCATCTACTCTAACAACCATAACCTAGCTCGTTAATTACCCTATTTGGACAACAATCACCTTCAAATTAATCCGAGTC